>ML269050.1:30283-82598 GCA_005239495.1 Nicotiana undulata
TTCTCTTTTTCAAATCTATAGTTGAATAAAAGACCAATATATACCCCCCCCCCCCCCCTTTTACCACCTTACTTTTTCTTTGCTATTGCCTATCTATTACATTGAGTACCAGTATAATCTACTTAAAGCTTTTTCCACATGTTTGTTGCTTCGACAATGCACTTCCTATATAATCAACTTACCAATTATCTCCCATCGTCTCGCTTTATCTTGAAAAATACTGTTATTTCTCTCTTGCCACACATAGTAAACACATGCTGCTAGTATCATTTGGTATAGATCTATTTGTGCAGTTTTTCTCCTCGTCCATTTTTCTTCCCATGTTAGCTCCTTTGTCCATCCATATACTGGTCTGTTTATGCCTTGCCATGCTAGCAGATTCTCCCACAACTTTGCTGCATATGGACACTCAAAGAATAGATGTTGAATAGTTTCATTTTCTTGTTTGCACAACACACACTCTTGGTCCACATGCATTCCCCATTTTTGCAATCTGTCTTTAGTGTATAACTTACCACGTGCTACCATTGTTAGCATGACGATCCACCTGGGGCAGCCTGCATTGTTACATACCATTCTCCTCAAGCTCGCTTTACTAAAGTTCCCTCGCAGACTGTGGTATATTTGTTTAGTAGAACATTTGCTCATTCTTCTAATATCTTCATGGTTATATCCTGCATCCTCAAAGCTCTCCTTTGCTTTCATAATCTTTCTCATAATTCATTATGTTTGCTTCAGTTGAACTTCCCATATGTTTCTGCCTTTGATATAGTATCTGTGCATCCACTGTATCCAAAGTTTGTTCTTTTCTCTGCATATGTTCCAATACTGCTTACATATAGATGCTTTATTCCACAGACAGATGTACATAATATTGAAACCTCCTGCCGATTTGGGCAGCCAGACTTTCTCCCATGCTAGTAGTGCTTTTTTAGAGACACTACTCTTTCCTGTCCACAAAAAACTTCTGCATATTGCCTCGATTAGCTTAGTAATTTTCTTTGGTAACACAAAGATTTGTGCCCAGTAGGTTTGGATAGAAAACAACACACTTTTGATGAGCTGAATCCTTCCGGCATATGATAAGAACTTAGCAGCCCATGAGGTTATTCTGCCCACTAGCTTGTCAATTAAAGGTTGGCATTGAACTACAGATACTCTCTTAGAAATTAAGGGAGCTCCCAGGTATCTTACTGGTATCTCACCTTTTTGAATGCCCAGAAACTCCAGTATAACTGCCTGTGCATCTTATGGTACCCCTCCAAAAAAGATAGAGATTATATTCTTGTTGATCACCAACCCGGTTGCCTTTGAAAATTCCATGAAGCAATTGTAAAGTAGCTTGAGTGATCCTATATCACCCCTGCAAAATAGTAAAAGGTCATCTGCAAACCCAAGCTGCAAAATTTGCAACTTTGCACACTTGGGATGATAATTGAAATCTGAGATCTGATTCAAAGACTTCAGGCTTCTTGTCAAATACTCCATTTCCAGAACAAAGAGGAATAGAAATAATGGATCCCCTTGCCTCAGCCCCTTCCTAGCTTCAAATGGTTGTGTTAATGAACCTTTCACCAAGATTGTATAGGCAACACTTTGCACATATGTCATGATCCATTTCACAAACTATTCTGGAAAAGCCAATGCATTCAGAACATGTTCCATAAAAGGCCACTCAATTGAATCATATGCCTTCTGCAAATCTAGTTTCATCATGCACCTTGGTGACACCCCTTTCCTTCCATATCCCTTGACAAGTTCATGGCTACGTATGATGTTGTTTGTAATCACTTTTCCAGGGACAAAGGAAGATTATGTTTTATCAATTAATGCATCCATAACTTTTTGTAATCTCTTACTTAGAACCTTAGAGATCACTTTGTACAAGGTAGTGCAACAGGAGATTGGTCTATACTCTTTAATACTAGTAGGATTTCTGACTTTGGGGATCAAAGTAATTGTTGTGAAATTGATAGTCTTGTACATTTGAGCTGAATAAAAAAACTCCAAAACAACCTGAGTTACATCCTCACCTATGACTTGCCATGACTTTTTAAAGAATAATGCATTGAACCCATCATAATCAGGAGCTTTTAAGTCATTAATATCTTTCAATGCTAAACATATTTCCTCCTTTGTCACTGGTTTAATAAGCTGCATTTGATACTCCCTACTTAGTACTGCTCCCTTTTTCATAACATTTGGGTTGATGGTTGGGATAGTTGCTGCTCTAGACCCCAACAATTTCTTGTAGTATCCCAATATTTCTGCCTCTATGTCTTTTTCCAGTATTAGTTGTACACCCCATATCATCTGTTACAGCTTGAATACCATTTATTGTTCCTATTCTTCATTGGACTATTGACCTTTGTTTGTAGATACTCTCTTCAATCAATATCCATTTTTTCTGATTTATTCCTTAAGGTTTTCTCCTCCTTAATTAACTCTGAATTCTGCATTATACAACTCATCTTCTCTTGTACTGTCTGCAGTTCTCTTCTAATCTCTTTAATTCTTTCATCAACACCTTTATAATGTTGTATGTTCAGCCCTTTTATAACATCCTTAACTCTCCTGAGCTTACTTCAGACTCCGTGCATCTTTTCATCTGCTCCATGCTTGTTCAACTTGTTGTATAAATTGAGGATGGTTAGCAATACAATTAAAGAATCTAAATGGCCTACTCTTCTTCATCTGCATATGTGTGATCATTAGCTTAAGTGGTGAATGACCAGACACAGATGGCTCTAACACTTGTATTTTTAGGTTAGGCATTGTTAGCATCCAGTTAGCATTTACCAGTCCCCTGTCTATTCTGCTATAAGTGTGGTTGTTAGTCCAAGTGTAGTCCCTTCCCACAGTTTGCAATTCATTCATACCAGTATTATTCATGAACCCCCTGAAGTCTTTTGTCTCCATGTCTTGTATCACATAACCATGTTGCCTATCTTGATCATTTAACACAACATTGAAGTCACCCATTGCTAGCCAAGGCCTTTGTTGTATACTATGAATCTGTCTCAACTTCATCCACAAGCTCAGTCTATCTTTAATGATATGCAGCCCATATACTGCTGCGAATCCAAATGTTATTAGCTTTGAGATAGTTCTGATTTGTCAATGTATAATCTGCTTATCTATTTATGTTGGTTCAAACACATGAATCCTCGGATCACCCAGATTCTACTTTTATTCTTGGCACTAAAGTTAGATATCCACTGTCAGTCAGGAGCAATCTTCTTCATTATATCACTAGTTTTTTGTTCTTTTATTCTGTGCTCAACTAATGTTATTACTGCCTTTTATTCATTTTAATGAACTCCTTTATCTCCTTTTGCTTATAAGCTTTATTCAACTCCTTAACATTCCATGTTACCACACTCATACTGGTATGAATTGAGTGTCTTGATACAACTCATGCACCCCAAAACTCCTCATTTGCATACTGCTTGTACCTGGATCACTATTTGCTTGGTTATTTCCTAGAGGTTGGAATCCATTGTTGCCAACTAGATTCTGCCCTTCAACTTGTTTAGCTTTGGCTGCTCTTGTTGCCGATACCAAGCACTGTTATCCTCCAAGCTTCCTCAATTTGTTTATCATTATCCATTTGCCTTGCCCCTTGCTCTGGTGGTTTGACTGCTTCATTCTTCTTCTTTTGTTCAATCTCCTGTTTATTATCACGTGAGCCATCTCTATTTGTCCTTAGACAAACTTGCTTGCCTTTGTTCACCTTCCTCTGATATACCATCTTCTGTGGTTGTGGAGCTTTGATTTCATTACAATTATGGCCTATTCTCAAACATTTAGTACAAGTATGCTGGCTCCCAATCATAGCTTATTTCCTGCTGGATTGTTCTTCCCATTGGATCTTGCAGCTTCACAGTTCTAGGTAGGGGCTTAGTAATGTCCATCTCAATTAGCATTCTTTCATATGAGATTCTGACTGAGCCAGTTGTGCACTCATCAACATAGACATGATTTCCCAATGCACTACCTTTCTTGCTTAGAGCCTTCATACTCCAACAATTAAGCGGCAGATTAGGAAATCTAACCCACAATGGAATGATTTTCAGTACTTCATCATGCAAGTTGAAAACTGTTGTCCATGCTTTCATTATTATGGGGCGATTTTTCACAGTATGAGGTCCAGAATATAGCATTTGATCTCTTTCTTCCAAATTAGTAAATCTTCAAAGTAATCATCATTATGGTAATAGATCTGAGGCTTTACTGAAAAATTACCCACTGAGCTTATGAATCTTTCCATTGCTCCAATAGTAGGTGAATCTCCTATCACATAAAACACAATTGTTGAACTCCACTTAGCATTTTCCTGTTCTACATCCTCGAGATCTAATTTCATAATTTTCTCACCATTTTGAATCACTGGTGCAATAAACTCTAGATTCATACCTTTCATAGCTAATTTATTCCCTACTACCACATTTGCCCATGTCTGAGTCATGTTATCCTTCTCCCCTTGCTCAGCAACTTTACTGTCTTCAACAGTGCCAGATTTGCATGGCACTGTTCCCTTTAACATTTGTATATTGTATAATTATATATAATATAGGAAATAGATATCATATATCATATATCAGCAAGTGCCAATACATAAAACCCAATAACTCAAAGATATAATAACAGATATCAGTTTATATCTTCAATCTTTGTTGAAAAACCAGTAAACCACAAAAACATCTAATTAATGAATCTCATTTTTTAAACCAAAGAAAGATCAACTGATCTCAAAATATCATAACCACTTTTAAGTATAGATATAATTCTTCCAAAATTTATATCGTGACACTACTCATAAAGTAAATTTTCAATGATTTCACAGTATCTATGTAAGCCAATTTTAACTTTCAAACATATGTTAAGAATCTACGTTGACACATAGAAATCAAATTTGCCAAAATCACAAGATAAAAGAGAAGGGTTAAGAATGTCGAACCTGTTTTTTTGTTGTTGGTTGTTTTACCAATGATATGATAATACACTTAATGTGGGGTTCATTAGATTTAAATATCGGGTTAATCCTATCTAGACTTAATAACTATTAGATCTAGTAAAAAATGCGGTCTCTTGAATGGGGTAAAAATGCTGCAATAAATGTCGAACTAGGAGACTAACAATGATTGGCAGTGAATATGTAAGTAAATGTATGAAATAAATGCATGAAATGGTAGTAAGTGTAATAACGAATGATTATCTACCAAAATACCACGTGTTGAATGCCAACAGTCTTGTTCGTCGGCTGAGCAAATGATAGACAATGTAAGATAACTTATGTGTTCTTGGATCTAAGATAAAGAAATGTGATTCTTCGCTTTTGACTCAACAGATAAGACAAGTAGTGTATATTCTTTCAATAGTCAATAATACAAAGTGTTCTTTCTCTCATTTATTGATACATTTTTTCTTCCCCTTGTGTTCTATATATAGCAGACATCCTTTAAGAAACCCTAGAAAGTATAAAAGAGGGAATATTATGTTAGAATATTCCCCGTCTTTAATTTAAAACTGGGCTATAGTCACCAAAGTTCTTTGCTTGACTTCGTCTGAATTAGGACCACTGGATCCTAATTGTTGGTCGATCTACACTTTGACCTCGGCCGCTACCATCACAAAAGCTGATCCAAATTTTGACCAATATAGTTAGTCCCTCCGCTTATCAAGGTCGTGGGCACCTCACCCTTGGTGAACGGATAATTCTGCGTCCGTTATGAAGAAAATTTGGTCGTAGTTGGGTAGTCGACGCCTGCTAAGGTCGTAACCGGCAGAAGTGACATCAGGTGACGTCATTGTTACGCGCGTCATCATTATGCATCTTCCCCATGCATTGCTTGCACTGCTGATGCTTCAGTTCTTGTGCTTGCATGCAGCGTTTGGCCTCGATTCTGAGGCCAACCAACCCTATAAATAGATGAGGGTTTCTACATTCGAAACTTTCACCATTCCATTTCCCACCAATACCTTTTGTTCCTTCCCTTCTTCCCTTCTGTGAGCTCTCAGTACTGGCTTCTTTAAAGACTTCCTTGATCTTCTTCCCTTTTCCTTTCCTTGCTTGACCTACTATAGTCGCAATGTCAGCTTCTTCCCATAGTCATAATGATATTTCCGATATCTCTCCCTTGTCGGTGGCTATCGTTCCCGCCGATGAAGGAGTTTCGGTTGAGGGGGATGAAAACTTCCCTTCAGTAGATGAGGTGATTCTGAAGAATCCCTTCATTAGGAATGACTTCCAAAGGAGTCCTGGCCCTTCCTCTAAGCTTGAACTCTCCGAAACGGGGGAGGATGAATTGGCGGAACTGCGAGCCAAATATCGCACCCCCCTTCACATAGAGACTGTCACTGTAGGGGTTACACGGTTCAGGTTCACCACCCTAGATTCTGTGCCTTTTATGTTTATCCTCTCACCATCAGTTATACGTTCCCACTTCCCAAACTAGCCGAAGAATTCTGTCATTTTTACAGTGTCTATCCATCGAAGCTCTCCCCTTACTGTTACAAGATCTTTGTAATGTTAACCAAGTATGTAGAGCTGGCTGGCTGCGGAGTCGACCTTCGCCACCTGATGCTTTTATTCTCACCGACCTTCCTTCTTAGTACCATGATACACTTGAGAAATCGTGGGATGAAAGAATTGGTGGATGGGATGGACGACAAGGCAAGTCGTTTATTCTGGTGTAAGTATTTTTTCGTCAGAACTGATCAGTTGGTGGCGGACCCGACTGGGTTTCCTGAAAAATGGAATTATCAACGTAAGTGTCGTCTCATATCCTATGCCATTCCATACTTTGTATTTTTCTATCCTTTGTGACTTATTTACTTCTTTTTTATTCATAGCCCTGAAGCAATCTCCTTCCAACATTCCAGACATGGAAGATTGGTTGGCTCGCGTGCTCCCTCACGTCGTGGGGATTGGCGACTGGTCTTCCTTTCACAAGCGCTTCAGCCCGAAACTTCCTCCTCGTAAGTATTCAGCTTGTCTGGTTTTGGTCGAGCTTCTTAACGTCTCCTGACATGTGTTTGTGTTAGGTCGGCGGGCTTATAAGAAAGCAAATACGCCTTCCCTCGCCTTCCTCCAAATGGCGGCCTCAATTGCAAGAGAGTTTACTCTAGTCAAATCTGAGGGAAGCAGGGGTGGGGTTCAGCGGGCAGAGGGATTCGTTCCTTCAGATATGGCCACCTCGAGCAACGTTTCATCTCAGCAAGTCCTTTTACTCACTGACGAGCCTTCACATGAAGAAGAAATATCGTCGCAGAAGAGGCGGAGGGTAGAGACGAGCAACGCCATAGCTTTGGGAAGGTCAGAAGAGGCTCCGGTTCTCGGGGCGAGGTCAGAAGGCGTTCTCGCCGAAGCGACCTGCGTTGCGCCCGAACATATCACTGGGGAGAGACCTCCTAGGACGGGGTTCTATGATGATATGGAGTTTTCACAGATAATAGGTGATCATTCTCCGTCAAGGTCGAAGCGGCATGGTGATCCTGGTATGGGGGAGGCCGACTCGGGTTCCGACATTGATCCCGACGAGGCGAGGGCCTTTGCAGAAAAGAGGACTCGTGTGGAGATAAGGACGGAGGGTCCATATCGCCACATAATCATACCTGCGGACTTTAATCTTTTGGTTGATACTGAGCACATGGGGCCATCGTTCGCTCCCTTGTGTTTCGAGGTTGAGAATGGGACCCCGCAAACGTTGAGGGATGTCGATCTTTCCCGTTGCATATCTGGGATGGCCTTGCGGGTGATTACTCTAATTATGTTCGTATGCTTTATTGATATTACTGTCTGAGTTGATTCCTTTCCTTTATCAGACTCTCATCCTGGACATCGAGCGTGACTGGCGATAAGAGGAGAGGTTGATTCTCTATAGGAGGATGGAGTCCAAGTACAGGGAGTACCGCTCCAATTATCGGAAGGTGGTTCGGAGTGTTGGTGAGGATGGGTAGTTCTGAGAACTGCGTGACGAGATTAAGAGGAATAATGAGGAGCTGAAAGAGAAGGACGAGGGGATACTGAGGGCTATCAGCCGATGTAGCGAGCTGGAAGAGGCATTGAAATCCAAGGAAGATGAGCTCAAACTCGGAAGAAGGGTGATGGCTGAGAAGTTGGATATTGAGGCAAAGGTGGCCGTGCTAAGGACGGAGCTGGAGTTGACAGAACAGGTTAGGACAACCTTGTTGGCGGAGGTGGCGGCCTTGGCTGGGACCCTACGTGCTTGCCGGCTTGAACAAGCTAGTGAAGTAGAGACTTCGACATGTAGAGTTGCAAGTCTAGAGGAGTAGGTTAGAAGTTTGGAAGCTGAGTTAGCGAGCTCGGACGAGCAGGTGGTGGTTTTGAGGGCTGAAAAGGAGCAGCTAGTCCGTCCATCAGTTCCTCAAGCTTCTACCAAGACGAGCATACCGCAAGAACTTTATGAAATGTGGGTCTATGCCGAGGCTCAATTGGATGTATTCAGGTCACTGAGACTATAGGCAGGGTGTCCGAGGAGGAACTTTTCGATGTCCATGGCAAAGCGTGGGCAACTCGCGAGGCTTGTGGGTACGCTCCCGACTCGCCTGGCGGGAGTGATGGCGTTGATGATGACGACACAGTAGATGGGCTTGCTTCTGATCCCTGGTATGATGACGAGTATGCTGGGGGGATGATGAGGCTTACTGCTTTATACTTAGATTTTTTGGTGCTCTTTTGTTTTTGCTCTTGTGAGGGCATACTCGGGCCCTTCTTGTAAAAGAACATGAGTTTTTGTAACCTGAATGGTTTGTAATATAATGGTTGTCTTTTGTTACGTGCTTTGTTTTCTTGTTTCTTGCCTTTCTGTAGCGATGTTACTCTTTGTGGGCGGCTTGCTTGCTAGCTCGGGGCCCATCTTTGGCCGTTTATCGAGTGTGGCTACTTCGTGCAAAGTTGGATATATAAGGGATTTGAGCAACGTCGGACGCGGCTCTTTTGATGTCGAACGAAGGTGGTTTGATTATAAATGTCCGAGTAGTGTCGAATGTAAAGGATAGTAGTGAAGTCGAATGTGGTCGATTCGAAATCGAATTCCAGTATTCGAAGTCGAACGTAAATATTCGAGTGAGGTCGAATGTAATTAATTCGAGCGAGGTCGAATATAGCCGATTCGAAATTGAATGTAAGTATTTGAAGTCGAACGTAAATATTCGAGCGAGGTCAAATGTGGCCGATTCGAAATCGAATGTAAGTATTCGAAGTCGAATGTAAATATTCGAGCGAGGTCGAATGTGGCCGATTCGAAATCGAATGTGGCCGATTCAAAATCGAATGTAAGTATTCGAAGTCGAATGTAAATATTCGAGTGAGGTCGAATGTGGGCGATTCGAAATCAAATGTAAGTATTCAAAGTCGAATGTAATATTCAAACGAGGTCGATTCGAAATCGAATGTAAGTATTCGAAGTCGAACGCAAATATTCGAGCGAGGTCGAATGTGGTCGATTCGAAACCGAATGTAAGTATTCGAAGTCGAATGTAAATATTCGAACGAGGTCGAATGGGGCCGATTCAAAATCGAATGTAACTATTCGAAGTCGAACGTAAATATTCGAGCGAGTTCGAATGTGGCCGATTCAAAATCGAATGTAAGTATTCGAAGTCGAACGTAAATATTCGAGCGAGGTCGAATGTGGCCGATTCGAAATCAAATGTAAGTATTCAAAGTCGAATGTAAATATTCGAACGAGGTCGAATGTGTGTGGAGTGGAGAGGTTTTGGAGTTGTTCAAAGAAAAATTGCTTGTTGCTTTGTTTATTCACTTTATTGGGGAGTGTTACAGGAGAATGCCATACACTTTTGCATACATTTGAGAAGTTCTATCTACCTAGTCCCTTCATTGGTCTAGCTGGAGTGGGCTCTAGTCGGAGCAATGATCAAGAACCTTTGAACTTTGAGGCGTCCCCCATCGCCTCATTAAAAACCTTCCCGGTAAAACCCACATGGGGATAAAACCCGAGTAAGGGAAAAAGAGTATGACTTAGAGGGCGTCTGTTTTTAGAAGTTGAAGTACTTGAGGTGAGCGATGTTCCAGTTGTTGGGTAACAATTTTCCTTCCATTGCTTCTAACTGGAATGACCCTTTGTTGACTGCTGCGGTGGTCTTATATGTCCCGTCCCAGTTGGTTCCTAGTTTTCCCTCCTTCGGGTCTTTGCTCGCTTGTGTTTTAGCTTTGAGAACGTAGTCACCGACTTTAAGTGGTCGGCCCTTCGCCTTTTTGTTATAGTGTCGTTCTGCTCTTTGTTTTTGGGCGACCATCCTTATGTATGCCATGTCTCGTCGCTCCTCTATATCGTCGAGATCTTGTCTTCTGCTCTCATCATTGCTTGTCCGCTGTCATTGGAGTATCTTAGGCTTGGCTCTCCGACCTCGACGGGTATGACCGCGTCTGTACCGTAGACCAAAGAATATGGAGTTTCTCCTGTGCTTGTTTTTGGCGTGGTGTGATATGCCCATAACACTTCTGGTAGCACTTCTGGCCACTGTCCCTTGGCGCCTTCTAATTTCTTTTTCATGATGTTTAGTATGGTCTTGTTGGAGGATTTGGCCTGGCCATTTCCGGCGTGGTGATACGGCTTGGAGAGTATGCGCTTGATGTGCCATGTTTCGAAGAACTCAACGGTCTTTTTGCCGGTGAATTGGGGTCCGTTATCACAGCTGATTTCCTTCGGGATGCCGAAGCGGCATATTATGTTTCTCCATATGAATATGATGACTTCTTGTTCGCGTATTTGAGCGAAGGCGTCTGCTTCCACCCATTTAGAGAAGTAGTCAGTCAAAATTAAAAGGAAACGTACATTACCTCGTCCGGCTGGGAGCGGCCCTACGATGTCCATTCCTCATTTGATGAATGGCTAGGGTGACATGCCTGAATGGAGATAGTTGGTGTATCATGGGGGCGAATTTCTGACATTGTTCGCACTTTTTGACGAAGTCTGCGGCTTCTTTTTTCATGGTGGGTCATAGTAACCGGCCCGTATGAGACATCTGACGAGTGATCGATTTTTGGTATGAGCGCCGCAATGGACTTCATGTACTTCTTCGAGTATTTGTCTGGTTGGTTGGGTCCTAGGCATTTTTCTAGAGGACCGGCGAACGTCCTTTTATATAGGTCGTTGTCGATGATGTTGTATCTTGTCGCCTGCAAGTAGGTTATAATACGATTACGCCAGTCCCATGTTAGGTTTATAGAGTGTACCTCAAGTTGGTCTAGTGAAGAGTGGAGCAATGTGACGACGTTGCCCCTTTCACTTATGCTTTTGGTCGCAGCTACTAGTTTGGCGAGGCCATCTGCTTCGATGTTTCGGGCTTTGGGTATTTGGTCGAACTGACAGTCATCGAATTCTGGCAGTAGTTTGTGCATTTCGATTTGGTACTTCTGTAGCCTCGGTTCCTTGATCTGATATGTCCCCGTCACTTGGTTGACCACAAGTTGTGAATCACACCGGAGTATGATTCGTCGGGCTCCACACTTAAGGGCTAGTTTGAGTCCTGCAATGAAGGCCTCATACTCAGCCTCATTGTTAGTCATATCTGGGCATCGTATAGATTGGCGAATTACTTCTCCCGTCAGGACCTCGAGCACAAGTCCCAGTCCCGATCCTGACGCGTTAGAGGCACCGTCGGTATGTAGGACCCATAGTTCAGGTCGAAGGGATTCGTTACGAGAGACTTCTTGTTCGACTTTAGGTGTTATCTTAGCGCTGAAGTCGACGACGAAGTCCGCTAATACTTGTGACTTTATCGTTGTTCGTGCCTGATATATGACATCGTGCTCGCTTAGTTCAATGGACCACTTGGCCAATCTCCCTGATAGTTCAGGTTTATATAGGATGCTTATAAGGGTGAAGGTCGTAACGACCTATATAGGGTGGCATTGGAAGTAAGGTCTGAGCTTTCGCGAAGCCGTTACCAGTGTCAGGGCTAGCTTCTCGAGGTGTGGGTACCTCGTTTCAGCGTCGACCAGAGTTTTACTAACATAATAGATTGGTGATTGCGTACCTTTGTTTTCGCGGACGAGTACTGCACTTACCTCTACTTCTAATACAGCCAAGAACACTAGGAGGCGCTCGCCGGTTTCGGCTTTGGCGAGAAGTGGGGGTGAGGACAGATATGCTTTCAGCTCTCTCAAGGCCTCGACGCATTCCGAGTTCCACTGGAGCCCATTGTCTTTCTTGAGGACGTTGAAGAACTTGTGGCGTCTGTCCAATGATCGTGAGATAAACCTCGACAGTGCGGCTATGCGGCCGGTGAGTTTTTGTACCTGTTTCTTGCTGGTCAATAGCTCAGGTATCCCTTCGATAGCTTTGATCTGGTCGGGGTTGACTTCTATGCCTCTCTGTGACACTAAGAAGCCGAGGAACTTGCTCGAGGTCATGCCAAAGGCGCATTTCTTCGGATTTAGTTTCATGCCATATTGCCTCAGTATGTCGAAGGATTCTTTCAGATAGTCGATATGATCTTCCTTCCTTTTGGATTTGGCTAGCATATCATCTATGTATATGATCAGATCTCACCCTCACTACTGTATGAGTTGGAAGATGAGGGTCGGTGCAGCTTTTACCCGATAGGTCGGGATCGAATCCTCAGGGAGTTAAGAATTGGAGTGGTGTCTATATGATCTAGTAGAGCCTCGTGTTTCTAATTACACTTCTCATATTTTGGTTGGTTTCAATCTACGACTAAGAATTATACTATTGTTGAGTGCAAATTAACGAACTAATTTGTTTTGAAGTTGTTTTCTTATAAGGATAAAGGCACTAGGGTTATGACTTTTACCTAGGCGAGTACTCAACGGATTTCAAGTTCCTAAGGCAAGGATGTTAATTGGGATAATGCCATAACCAATGCACGAAATTGCCCACTCTATACCTCTCGGTAGTTTGAGTGGCTTTGCCCTAATTACCTCTCTTAAGGCCAATTGGGTGTCAAATATGCAAGCAATTGAGGTTTAAGTAGGGTATTACTCTCTCGAGATTTAACCCGTTAATTAGGACTCAAGTAGGGTTTTACCATCTCTGGATTCAACCCAATTGATTGGGACTACCAATCTCTTGATTATGTCCTAATTTCTTGTTGGACCAATTTTCTAGACTAAAGTCCTCTTTCTCAAGAAGGACCCAAGTAAATTGAAGGTCAGTTAGTGGTTGCAACCACTAATTATAGCAATAAGAATCCTTAATTAGCCCAAATAACAAACACCAATAAACATCCAAACCCTAATTTTAGAAACTCATTAAATGCCCACATTAGGGTTGAGCCACAACCCTAGCTAATGGGTCTAGCTACTCATAATCAAAGATGAAGTAGAACCCATATTAATGATTTATAACATAAACCACAAGGATTCAATGTTAAAATCTCAAGAAAATAGCAAAACGATGAAAAGGAACACTATTCACGAGCTGGTCTATTCGCTGATGGAAAAGATAACCTAAGAAAATTACAAAATAAGCTATTTATACTCAACCAAAATTTTGGACAAAAATACCCCTGCGGGGTTACCGCGGACCGCGTAAAATCGACCGCGGTGGACAACTTTGGTCTTCACTTCTGGGTCTCTGAAAGTGCTTGACCGCAGACCGCGGCCGCGGTGCCTGTTGCCTTACAAATGAGGTCCTCTGAAGCTTGCCATCGCAGTCCGCGAAGATGGGACTGCGGCCGCGGTGGCATTTGGCTTGAATCCCTATCTCTGAACCTCACCACCGCGGTCCGCGGAGGATGGACCGCGACCGCGGTGGGCACTTAGACTTTGAATTGATCTCTGAACTTTATCACCGCGGTCCGCGAAGGATGGACCGCGACCGCGGCGGGCACTTTAGGTAGGCGTTTTGTTGTTCTTGGTACTTGTGCAGGATCCACTCCTTTTTTTGCAGAGTTCTGACTGTGTGTTATCATTTTTGGCACAAACCTGCAACAAGCACAACCCGTAAGCTTTTGGAGCTATTCCGTGTAAAATTATAACCAAAACTTAAGCAAGAAAGGGCGGAAAACAAGGTAAAAATCCTAGTTATCAGTATACTTCCATCGTTTTGCCGAGTTGGTCTTTAAACATCTTGGTGACCAACCTTTGATAAGTCTCCCCTGCGTTCCTCAGTCTGAAAGGCATGACTTGATAATAGTAAGTCCCTTTATGGATTATGAAAGTCGTTTTCTCCTGATCTTCCTCTTCCACGGGGATCTGGTTATATCCTGAGTATGTATCTAAGAAGCTCAATAACTCGTGTCCGACCGTCGCATCGGTGAGCTGGTCGATGTGTGGCAGTGGGAAGGAGTCTTTCGGGCATGTTTTGTTCAGGTCTGTGAAGTCGACGCACATGCGCCATTTCCCATTCTTCTTTTTCACCATGACCACGTTGGCGACCCACTGGGGGGTACTTTGATTCTCTGATGGAACCGTTGTCCAGTAGTTTCTCTACCTCTTCGTGACTGCGTCATTGGTTGCGACATTGAATTTTCTCCTGATTTGGCGCATTGGCGGGTAGAGAGGATCCACGTTTAATTTGTGCGTGGCGATGTTTTTTGGGATACCTAGAATATCTTCATGGGAGAAAGCGAATAGATATGCATTGTCAGCTAAAAACTCATGATACTTACCTAGTTCGGAGAGTTTGTGGCCGATGTAGGCCTTTTTGTTGTTGTTGTTTTTGTCTAGATGGACCGAGTCGAGGTCTTCTACCGTTGATCCCTCGGCTTCTACGACATTGGGGTCTTCGATGCCATCGTCCTGGTCGTCGGGTCTTGCTCCCAACTTTGGTAATTGATATGCTTCCGAGTTTGTTCCTTTTAGTTGTTGGGTATAGGTACAATCTTGGGCGATGCGGTAGCATTCCTGTGACGTGCACTGCTTGCCTCTGATGCTGAATATTCCCCATGGGATTGGGAATTGTATTACTTGGTAAAGGCTGGACGGAATGACCCTCATGCCGTGTATCCAAGGTCGTTCCATGATGGAGTTATAAGCAGTGCCCTGGTTCATGATGTGGAACGTTGTTTCCAACGTGATGCCTCCAGCCAAGACGGGTAGCGTTATTTCTCCTGAAGTTTGTTCAACTGCATTATTAAACCATGATAGTGTTATGCAGCGGGGTATTATCTTATTCTCAAGTCTCATCTGAGCGAGAACTCGAGGGTGGATAATACAAGAACCACTGTCATCGTCGACCATTACCCTTCTTACGTCAGTGTCTAAGATTCGTAAAGTAATAACAAGAGCATCAAAGTGAGGGAAAGTCAAACCATGGGTATCCGACTTATCGAAGATGATACTGTCTTCAAGATTGTCATACCATTCGTGCGTGATTGACCGCTTCAGCTTGTGCGTGGTGGTGAATTTTACATGGTTGACTGCGGCCTCGTTGCTTCCGCTGATGATCATTTGGATAGTGCGAGCGGGGGAGGGTGGTTTTGGAGGTCCCTAGTGTTTCTCTCGTGCTCTACCGAAGTTGGCTCTCCCTCGGTCGCTCATAAGTTCCTTCATGTGTCCTTGGTTGAGCATATTTACTACTTCTTGCCGTAAGGCTATGCATTCCTCTGTTTTGTGTCCTCGTTCCTGGTGGAACTCGCAGAGGGCGTTCGATTTTCTGGTGTTTGGGTCCGACTTCATCTTCTGCAGACACTTTACCTTTGGGCCTAGCTTCTCCAATGTGTACACTATTTCTGAAGGAGAGACAAAAATTGTGAGTGGATAAAGTGGAGGCATACCTTTGTAGTTCCGTAGAGTCCCTGCATTTGGCCTTGCCGGCCCTTCCATGTGGCGAGGTGGTGGTGGAATTGCTGTTCTGACATATGGTTGGTGTCGATCCTGGTTGGGGCGTGTACCTGGGTGATCCCTCCTGGCATCATTGCGACGATCTCGCCTGGACTCCGGGTGGACTGATGTTAATCGTTGAGTCGGGTCGTTGAGGTCGTCCTCGTCTGCTCGGACCTCGACACAGTAGGCGTAGTGGATTTCTTCCCAGGTAGTTGGAGGGTATTTTATGAGCCTGCTTAACAGCTTTCTGGTTGCTCTCGATTCGGTTCTATTCAACCCATTTTGGAAGGCGGCTACGCCCATGCCTTCAGATATATTTGGTAAACTCATCCTGACTATGTTGAACCGGGTGAGGAAATCTATGAGTCCCTCCTCAGGCGACTGCCTTACGGCGAATATGTCGCTCACCCTGGCCTCGGCCTTTTTGGATCTAGCGTGGGTGGTTACGAACTTGTTGGCCATTTCTTTGAATGTCATAATAGATCGTGATGGTAGCTGTGAGTACCATGTCAAGGCTCCCCCAGTAAGGGTTTCACCGAACTTCTTGTGCAACACAGACGACACTTGCTCCTTTGATAAGTCGTTTCCTTTTACCGCTGTGACGTAGTGGACTATGTGATCTTCAGGGTTCGTGGTACCATTGTATAATCTCAAGTACATCGGCATCTTGAATGTTTTGGGGATGGGGGTGTGGTGCAACTTCTTCACTGTATGGTTGCTCTACGAACCGACCTACGTCCCGCTTGGGTAGGAGTATTGGGGCACCGGTATTTTGTCGACCTTATCCTAGGTGTTCTTTCATTTGATCTCGTAGTGCCTTCTTTTCATTTTCCATCTTCTCTAACTTCCTCAAGATAGTTGTGAGTGCATCGTTATCTTTATTGACTGTAGATTTAGTGTTACATGTTGGGCAGGGGGCTAGTTGTTCGTTGGTGGTCATCTTTGCTGGTATGGTGTTCTGAGCCGTTGACGAGACGGGCTTGTCGAGGAAATCATTCAGTGTGCTTTTGAACCATGCTTCCAAAAGTCTTTTCACCATCGGTGGCGCTTCTTCAGCTGTTGACGTGGAAGCGCCTCTCTCTCGAACGACTGTTACACTTTCATAGAGAGGGGGTGAACCGCCTTGCCCTGTCGTGATGTTGGGTGTGGTGTTCAGCTCTCCCCCGTCATCTTCCTCGTTAATGTCGTTCATGAGATTAGCAGTGACGTCTGCTATGGCTTTCAGCCTCTCTTCTCCCTTTGTTGCCATTGTTAGTTTATGCAGATAGGAAGAAACAACTGTGTGAGTGTATGTGTTGTTTCTCCCTTTTTTTTTGCTAGATCTAATAGAAACTACAAGTAACTAGGAAATACCCACAGACGGCGCCAAATTATTTTACCAATGATATGATAATACACTTAATGTGAGGTTCGTTAGATTTAAATATCGGGTTAATCCTAGCTGGACTTAATAACTATTAGATCTAGAAAAATGTGGGCTCTTGAATGGGGTAAAAATGCTGCAATAAATATCGAACTAGAAGACTAACAATGATTGACAGTGAATATGTAAGTAAAGGTATGAAATAAATGCATGCAGAGACAATAAGTGTAATAACGAATAATTATCTACCCAAATACCACGTGTTGAATGCCAACAATTTTGTTTGCCGGCTGAGCAAATGATATACAATGTAAGAGAACTTATGTGTTCTTGGATATAAGATAAAGAAAGGTGATTCTTCACTTTTGACTCAACAGATAAGACAAGGAGTGTATATTCTTTCAATAGTCAATAATACAAAGTGTACTTTCTCTCATTAACTGATGCCTTTTTTCTTCCCCTAGTGTTCTATATATATGAGACATCCTTTAAGTAACCCTAGAAAGCATAAGGGAGGGAATATTCTGTAATATTCCCCGTCTTTAATTTAAAATTGGGCTATTGTCACCAAAGTTCTCTGCTCGACTTCGTCTGAATTAGGATCATTGGCTTCTAATTGTTGGTCGAGCTACACTTTGACCTCGGCCGCTACCATCACAAAAGCTGATCCAAATTTTGACCAATATAGTTAGTCCCTCCGCTTATCAAGGTCGTGGGCACCTCACCCTTGGTGAACGGATAATTCTGCGTCCGTTATGAAGAAAATTTGGTCGTAGTTGGGTAGTCGACGCCTACTAAGGTCGTAACCGGCAGAAGTGACATCAGGTGACGTCATTGTCACGCGCGTCATCATTATGCATCTTCCCCATGCATTGCTTGCACTGCTGATGCTTCAGTTCTTGTGCTTGCATGCAGCGTTTGGCCTCGATTCTGAGGCCAACCAACCCTATAAATAGATGAGGGTTTCTACATTCGAAACTTTCACCATTCCATTTCCCACCAATACCTTTTGTTCCTTCCCTTATTCCCTTCTGTGAGCTCTCAGTACTGGCTTCTTTAAAGACTTCCTTGATCTTCTTCCCTTTTCCTTTCCTTGCTTGACCTACTATAGTCGCAATGTCAGCTTCTTCCCATAGTCATAATGATATTTCCGATATCTCTCCCTTGTCGGTGGCTATCGTTCCCGCCGATGAAGGAGTTTCGGTTGAGGGGGATGAAAACTTCCCTTCAGTAGATGAGGTGATTCTGAAGAATCCCTTCATTAGGAATGACTTTCAAAGGAGTCCTGGCCCTTCCTCTAAGCTTGAACTCTCCGAAACGGGGGAGGATGAATTGGCGGAACTGCGAGCCAAATATGAGAGTAGGGATGGCAATAGGGCGGGCAGATTTACTCTTATGCGGGTGCGAGGCGGGGCGAGTTAAAACGGTTTTTAAAATTTTTAAAGCAGGGCAGGGGGGTTGCGGGTTTAATGTGGGGAAGCTTTGAATTTTAGCTTTTCAGAAACAAAGCAATCATTTCAACTACAATTTCACATTCTTCTTCACTAGCACGAATACTATTTTGGTTTAAATTTTTTGCATAATTCTCACCAAAATGATATTACATAAATCAAGATATCATATTAGTAATAGGATATGATAGTAACCCATTTATTTTGGATGATCAACGTAATACTCTCTCAGTTCTATGTTTATATGATTCTACTAAACTCTTCATTTTATAAAATAATAAAATGTCAAACTATTTTATTTTAGAAAAAAAAATTAAAGGAAAAAAAGTGGAGTGGGGAGGGTTGAAAACTGGAAAAAATAACTATGCGGGGCGGGACAGCTGAAATTTTTGTGGATTTTGTCAAACCCGCTGATAATAGGCTAGATTCATGTAGTTTAGCGACTATTTATACTCCAACTTTACTATGCTTCACTGTCCTAGGGAGGTTAAATGACGATAAAATGGCTCTAATTGTGAATTTTATGTTTTGCAGGAGCAAGTCGTGCTTATGAGGACCAAGAATGATGTTTGGAGCTAAATTAAAGCAAAAATGCCCCCTCGGAGTTGAGAGCGTGTGAAAGAAGGAAGAAAAAAAAAGAGAAAAATGGATAATCTACTCTAGCGTGGGGCAAGTTGGCCTTAGCGCGGCCATGCTAGAGCAGAGGTCGTTGGGAAGAAAGATACGCTATTAGCGGGGCCGCGCTAGTCCAGGAGTAGCAGGCAAAGTAAAGTGTCATTAGCGCGGCCATAGCGCGGTCACGAGCGCGGCCGTGCTAGTCCAGCAGTAATGAGACAGTAAACATTGCATTTAGCGTGGTCACGAGCGCGGCCGAGCTAGTTCCGTCCAGCACGAGGTAATTTCAAGGGTAAATTTGGAAGCTTGGAGGCAATTCCACTTAACCTATAAAAGTTCTAGTTTGCCCAAAAGAGAGGATATCAAGGTTTTAAGGTCTTGTTAAAAAAAAAGAGAGGCAAGATGCAAGGAGGATAATTCGGCATCGAGTTCTACCTTTCTTCCTTTTGTTTTTATCATTCAAGATGAATTTTGATGTTGTTATTATGAGCACAATTATGAGTAGCTAAATTATTTAGTCTAAGGTTTTGATGGAACCTGTTGAAGGATGAACTTCTTGTTGTACAGACGATGGATTCCCGCGTGAAACACTTTGGATCGAAAAAGTTTGATCAATTCCAAGAAATTTTTGAATTGGAAACTTGATCGAATTGGATTCTTTCGATTTCCATACTGAAAATATATTTACGAAGTTGTTCCAATTTTTTTATTGATTGGCATTAACCCTAGACCCTTGCCCCGAGAAATAAATTAATACTTTCTACTCGAGCTCCATCATGGACTATTTACATTCCAAGACAACAAAAAAGGGGTTCTAATGAAACAGAACCAACTATGTCCTTTTTCTTTTTCTTTCATTTATACTGGAACCATTGAATTCATTAGATACCCTTCTTGCTCCACCAATAAGCTCCCGTAGCAATAGTAGCCCCTTTGTTAGCATCTTAGGAAGCCGTGATATGATAAACATAAGCATCTCCGTCCATATGAGGCCGGCGGAGCAAACAAATTCAATGATTTTCTATATTTCTTTTTATTGTTGAGTTTTTTCCACCACAAACAGATTTGCCGCATGGATTGGATAGAGTCCCCTGATCTCGACATTCAAGCACGAATCCTTACTCCTGAGATGAATTTACCGATTGAACTAGATTTACCCGCCTTTTTCACCCAAGCGGATTTCCCCGTGCTACCAACGGGTGAGGCGAGAAGATCTTGATCGAAAGCTCCACTGTTCTGAATAGTGAGAAAGACTTTTTGAAATTCGATCAAATCGATCGAGTGAGGCAGACTCTCCACGTATGGTTTTGAAGCCGAGCCTTTCCAGCAATGGGGACTAGGGATCGATATGATGATTGGTTTAGGTAGGGTGGACGGCCTACTACAGGAACCTGTAGGGATTAGTGTGTGAGGCCGCGATCCACAAACTGACGCATGGGACTCACCCTTTACTTGGGAATGTGTTAATATAGTTTGCCCAGTTTAATCTCTATTTGTTCAACTACGTTCTTGTTGTAGTTGATTGAAGGCCCCTCAATTTGCTGTGCTTATTTAGTATGTATTACTCGGGAGAGAGCGCATATTTAGGTAATTGTTGAACAACACCACTCCCAAAGTATATAAAGGATCAATAACCGAGGGTTTAAAGGTGGGATTAGGGATAATGAAACCTTGGGTGCGATCTAATTGAGCTGTAATAAAAGTCAGCTAGCATAACTCGGGAGAGTGCGTCTAGTAAATTGTCGTAATTACTCGGGAGATATTTACGGTAAATAGAGTGTTCATGATCGGTAGAGACGATTAGGCAAAACTATATGAAACATATCAGAAAGGGATTCCATCAATAGGGGAAATCACAACCTTAGATCCTTCTCTTATTTGTTTACAACTCTGTCATAGTTAGCTTTTAGTTTACTTAATTTCATTAAGTTATAGTTAGTAGAAACATCACCAATTGTTATCCGAAATATCTTGGAAGTTGATTACAGAGAATCCAATGAGTATGACAAAAGTAATTTATAGGTTAATTCCCTGCAGGATTCGACTCTGGGCTAAATACTCAGATTATATTTGCAACGTCCGCTTAGTCCTTTTTATAAGGCATAGTTGGGCGTGATCAAATTTTGGCGTCGTTACCGGGAAACTAACGGTGTTATCAATTACAATTGAAAGAAATACAAATAATTCTTAGTGTAGTCAATTTTCTTCATTTTTTTATCCATACATTGAAATTTTAATGTTTTTTAACTTGGTTGTACAGGTGCATGCCTAGAAACTCATCGAGAACTGGTGAAGTGTTTGAAGCATTATCAAATCCCGAGAAAGTTTTCAAGTCCTTGAATCGGTCCAACCGGAAAAACAAACAACAACAATCAACTGAACAACTTGAACCAGACATGGCAGATATGGTGAATAACATAAACAACAATGGGGATGATGTGGTAGACCCAGTTGCGCAGGTAGTGGCACCGCTTTTGCCAGAGGCTCCTTTATATGACTAGGCACAACCCACGGCGGATAATTTGGCCATAACGATAGTAGTCCCGCCGATACAGGTTGAATCTTTTCAGATCACAAACAACATGTTGCACTTGCTACAAAATAAGAGACTATTTTCGGGGTCATACATTGAAGATCCCCCAACAATATTTGAAGAATTTCCTGTCAATCTGCAAAACTCAAAGGCAGCCAAACGTGACTCAGGAAGCAATAAAGCTATTGTTGTTTCCATTCTCAGTGACATGAGCAGCACAGACTTGGCTAAATTCACTCCCTATCAATTCCATCACCACATGGGAGGAATTAGTCAAGCAATTTGTGAACAAGTTTCATCCACCCAACAAGACTGCTCAGCAAATTGACAAAATTTTAAGCTTCAGACAGAAACCAACGGAAACATTGCAAGAAACATGGGAAAGATTCAAAGGGATGTTGGTTATATGTCCGCACCACGGTATACCAGAGCAGATGTTGGGGCAACGGTTTTACATGGGTCTAGAAGATAGTGTGAAGGCTAATGTTGATGCTTCAGCTGGTGGAGCATTCTTGAGCAAAACATGGAGAGAAAGCCAGATCTTACTTGACAAGATGGAACAAAATTCGGGGTGGACAACCAGGAATGCACCCATCACTCCAGTAGTTCACTCAGTGGCCTTAGATTCATCCAACACTCTTGCTGAAAATATGGCCACCTTAATGACATAAATGAGCATCCTCACCAAAAGGGTGGAAGAGTCAAGGCAGAAGCAACAAGTGCACATTGTAGATACAACTAATGGGGGCATGTGCACATCTTGCATTAGTCAGCCACTTAGTAGTCAATGGAATGCTGAAAGTGATCATCATCACTACCCTGAGAACATGAATTATGTGTCTAATTAAGGGGGCCAAAGACAGGGTGGTTAGAATTGGGGCCAGCAGAATCAGCCATACAGGCCAGTCCAGCCGCAAGACAACAATGTAAATATGGGAGCCATGCGACCTCAAGGTAATGTGGCGCCCTACCAAAGGCGGGGGTACAATAATCAGAATCAACAGCATACCTATCATCCTCCTCAGCAATAATATGGTGGGAGACATGAAGATAGGTTTGCTAGACTCGAGGCAATGATGCAGCAGGTTATTGGGTCAACGACGAAAATGAGTGAAAGAGTAGATGCATATGAGTCAACCATAAAGAATATTGAAGTGCAAATGGGCCAGACCTCGATGTCTTTGAATAATCGTCCTCATGGGACATTGCCTACAGGCACTCAGGTAAATCCAAAAGATCATGTCCCAAAGCAGATGATGGCAGTGAGTCTACACAATGGCAGAGACTTAGACTTAGAGCCAGAAAGGGCTCGAGAAAGCAGACATGCTGAGACACTTGTACCAGTGCCCATTGAAATAGATGATTCAGCAGGACTGACTAAGGTGACAGTGCAACCTGCCCAGGAAGAAACCAACACACAGATCGAGGCTGAGAAAGAAGCTGAGACAGCCCAGGAACTGGTAATAGAGGTAGTGTCTAACAAAGAGAAAGCTCAAATCACTAGGAAGAAGAGATCTCTAGCACCATTCCCAGAGGCTGGGCAAGTACCAAAAAGATGAGCAGTACAAGAAATTCCTGGAGATGTTGAAACAAATTCAAGTAAATATTCCTTTGATCGATGCTTTGAAGGAGATGCCTGGTTATGCAAAAATGATGAAGGACTTGATGTCGCGAAAATTCGACTTCCAAGACTTGGCCATAATTACTCTAACTCAGACCTGCAGTGTTGTTGTGACTAGACCAATTGCTGAGAAGTTGTCTGATCCAGGGAGTTTCATCATTCCCTACACTATTGGTAACTTTGCCTTTGCCAAGGCACTCTGTGATTTGGGGGCCATCATTAATATTATGCCCCTGGCTATCTATAAGAGGTTGGGGATTGGAAGAGCTAGACCGACGTCTATGTTGTTGCAGTTGGCTGATAGAACCGTAAAAAGGCCCTCAGGTATTTTGGATGACGTGTTCGTGCAGGTAGGGAAATTTGTGTTCCCTGCAGATTTTGTGATTCTGGATTGTAGAGTGGATGAATAAATTCCCATAATTTTGGGAAGTCTTTTATTGGCCACTGGGCGATCTCTCATTGATTTTGAAACTGGGGAACTCAAGATGAGGTTGAACGATGAGGAAATAACGTTCAACGTGCAAAAATCTATGAGGCGACCAAGTGAATTTTCCAATTGTTCTCTAATTGATGTCGTGGATGTAATCCTGGAAGAGGATGACGAGACCTTGACTATTGAGGATCCTCTTGCTGCACGTCTGATGAATTTAGGTGAGGTGAATGGGGAAGAATTGGCAGAATGGGTGTTGGTTCTTTAGGGCAAAGGCTTTTGGAAGATACCACTTGAAATTGAGCCCTTGCACATAGAGAAAAGGGAAACTCCTCCAGCCAAACCATCCATAGAAGAACCACCAAAGTTGGAGTTGAAGCCACTGCCCGCCCATCTCAGGTATGCGTTCCTAGGACCTAACTCCACATTACTTGTTATTATCTCATCCAGCTTGCTAGATGTGCAGGCACAACAACTTTTGCAGGTACTCACAGAGTGTAAGGATGCCATTGGGTGGACCATGGAAGACATTAATGGGATCAACCCGGCATATTGTATGCACAAACTTCTGCTGGAAGAAGGGCACAAACCTTCCAGGGAACACCAAAGAAGGCTGAACCCTAACATGAAGGAAGTGGTGAAGAAGGAGATTATTAAGTGGTTGGATGCAGGAATCATTTTTCCCATCTCTAACAGTAACTGGGTTAGCCCGGTGCAATGTGTTCCTAAGAAGGGTGGTATGACGGTGGTGAAAAATGATAGCAATGAGTTGATCTCTACAAGAACCGTCACAGGCTGGAGAATTTGCATGGACTATAGGAAATTGAATCTGGCCACCCCGAAAGACTACTTCCCTTCATTGATCATATGATTAACAGACTGGCAGGGAGGTCTCACTTCTGTTTTCTGGATAGGTACTTAGGGTACAACCAAATCTCCATTGCTCCAGAAGACAGAGAGAAGACCTCGTTCACATATCCATATGGGATTTTTGCCTTCAGAAGGATGCCCTTTGGCCTATGAAATGCACCCACCACATTCCAAAGGTGCATGATGGCCATATTCACTGACATGGTTGAAGGTATAATGGAGGTTTTCATGGATGATTTCTCAGTAGTGGGAAACTCATTCGATGAGTGACTTGCAAATCTGACCCAAGTGTTGAAGAGGTGTATCGAGACTAACCTTTTACTTAATTGGGAAAAGTGTCATTTCATGGTACATGAGGGTATAGTCTTGGGACACCTGGTATCAAGCAAGGGAATCGAGGTGTATCATGCTAAAGTTGATGTTATATCAAAGCTTCCACCTCCCACATCAGTTAAAGCAATCAGAAGCTTCCTCGGGCATGCCGGTTTCTACCGGAGATTCATCAAAGACTTCTCCAAAATTTCCAACCCTTTGTGTAAGTTGTTAGAAAAAGATCACCCTTTCGTGTTTTCTGATGATTGCAGGGTAGCATTCGAGGAGTTGAAGAAGAGGCTAGTCACGGCACCCATCATTGTTGCCCCCGACTAGGAGCACATTATGCAGTGGGAGCAATGCTAGGACAGCAAAAAGACAAGCTAATACACCTAATTTACTATGCAAGTAGGACGTTGAGTGGAGCCCAACTGAACTACACTATGACTGAAAAAGAGATGCTGGCGGTGGTGTTTGCTTTCGACAAGTTCAGATCATACCTGATTGGCTCTAAGGTAATTATTTACACTGATCATGCTGCTCTCAGGTACTTGATTGAAAAGAAGGAGTCCAAACCGCGCCTGATTCGTTGGGTGCTGCTACTACAAGAGTTTGACCTCGAGATTCGTGACCGTACGAGCACGGAGAACCAAGTCGCGGATCATCTATCGCGACTTGAAGGAGATGAAAATGCAGTTGAGGCAGAGGATATTCTGTAAACCTTTCCAGATGAGCAGCTACTCGCCACCAGCCTTGAGGAAGTGCCATGGTATGCAGACAAATTACTTGGCAAGTAGTATAGATCCCTATGACCTCTCCTCTGTGCAAAATAATTTTTTTTACCTTGACTGCCGCATGTATTGCTAGGATGAACCTTATCTGTTTAGAATTTGTATTGACAATATGATCTGGAGGTGCGTCCTCGAGATAGAAAAATCTTCTGTTTTGCAAGCATGTCACGCATCGGCATATGGCGGGCATTTTGGAGGAGTCAGGACGGCAACAAAAGTTCTAGAAGCTAGGTTCTACTGGCCAACTGTGTTCAAGGATGCACATCAATGGGTGAAGGGTTGTGATGAATGTCAGCGAACAGGGAACATTTCCCGTCGCCATGATATGCCCATGAACCCCATTCAAGAGATTGAAGTGTTAGATGTATGGGGGATAGACTTTATGGGCCCCTTCATCAGCTTCTACTATAATAAGCACATCCTTATTGTTGTAGATTATGTGTCCAAATGGGTGGAAGATGCAACATTTCCCACCAATGATGCAAGGGTGGTGGCGGGGTTTTTGAAGAAGAATATATTCACCCATTTTGGGATACCGAGATTCATTATCAGTGACGGAGGCACTCACTTCTGCAATCGTGCCTTCGAGAAATTGCTAGAAAAGTACGATGTGCGCCACAAGGTGGCAACCCCTTACCATCCTCAGACCAGTGGACAGGTTGAAGTGTCGAATAGAGAAATAAAGAGTGTGCTAACTAAGATTGTGAATGCCACACAAACTAATTGGGCGAAAAAGCTAGATGATGCACTCTGGGCCTACAGAACCGCTTTCAAAACACCAATTGGTATGTCACCGTACAAGTTGGTGTTCGGGAAGGCCTGTCACTTGCCAGTGGAACTAGAACATAGAGCCTGGTGGGCATTGAAATAACTAAATCTGGACCTTGAGGCTGCATGCATAAATAGAGTCACAGAATTGCATAAGCTAGATGAATTCAGATATCTTGCTTTCGAGAGCACGAGGATGTACAAGGAAAGAATGAAGAGGTTGTACGATAAGAACATTGTTGAGCGAAACTTCAGACCCAGAGATATGGTGTTGCTTTATAACTCAAGACTAAGGTTATTTCCGGTTAAACTCAAGTACCGATGGTCTGGACCATTTTGTGTGGTCGAAGTGCTTCCTTCATGTGCCATAGAGATTGCTTCAGAAAAAGATTCCCACACATTCAGAGTTAATGGGCACAGATTGAAACCGTCTGGGCATGGATAAAACCAAGGAAGTGTCTGTGATACATCTGACTGAACCTCAGAGGTCGAGCGAGCCTTAAATGCACTAATATGCGTCGTGCCGCGACGTTAAATCAGGCGCTGCATGGGAGGCAACCTATTGACTTGATGTAATTGTCGTGCCACGACATTAACTAAGGCGCTGGTTGGGAGGCAACCCAACGTGTAGTATTTTTAGTGTAGTTGAATAGTAGTTGAATTGTTGTAAGTACTAACATATGCAGGTGTGCTTAGGCGAGGGTGGAATCCACCAACATTAAGGGAAAAGATAGAAAAAAGTGAAAAGTTTCGAGGTCTGGGGTAGCGCGACCGCGCTAATCAAGGACCATTCTGCCTGAGGGTAGCACAGGCGTGCTAGTATCCATGCTAAAGGGCCTCCATTCTGCCTCGTCTCAACGCTATTAGCGCGGGCACGCTACGACCACGCTAGTGGCCGCGCATATTGCCCTGTAATCTGTCTAACTAGCGCGGCTGCACTATGAACGCGCTACGACCGTGCTAGTGAGGTCGCTGGCATGTTTTCATAAGTGTAATTTTTTTTTCCAACTTTAAGTTATTCCCCCCTACCCCAAACCCTAAGTCCCTTCTCCTACTCCTCCTAAAAACACTTCTCCTTTACAACTCTTACACTTCCACCCTCTCACCATACGTATCTCTCTCTCCCCAAGTTACTCTCAACCCTCATCATCCCAAGTTCATTGCTCCTTCAACCCCAACACACTTCTTCACTTCTCACTATCTTCTCACACCACAAGTATGTTTTCTCTTTGCTAATTTTGTTAGGTTTTCTTTTTAATGCTTTGTTAGGTAGTAGTTTTTATTCTCTCTTCTTATAAGTAATTTGTCGTGTATACTTAGTACTTGTGCGTGGTGATATTGGGGAGGTGTATCTCTTGCCTTAGTTGGGTGAATTTGGGGAAATTGTGGTGGTAAGTGGGTTTCAACATGATTAATTGGGGGCTCTGGTGAATGATGCCCACCAAGTGTTTGTTTAAATGCCGCAGTGAATGTCAATGGTAATTGTGACCAATTGTAAGGGTGAAGTCTGAGTAACCACAATTGGGTCACCTCTTTTGTGTTGCGCTAATGATGTCCTTATTGTAGGTACAATGGCACCCTCCATAAAGCGTCAAGCCACCGGGTCTTCATCCAGCACACAAGCGGAATCATTGAGAGCACGAGCGTCTACTGATGCTCGGCCTTATAATAGCAACAAGTTCGTATCCGCTAAGGCTCACAACCGGTTTGCTGAGAAGGAATCGAAGGTGCCAATACCAGAACGTGGCATGGATACAGCGTCCCTCCGAGTTGACTGTCCAAGGATTTATTATGAACTGCTCCGGCGTCGATTGGATGTTTTCTTTGAAGAGCCGGACGAGGCCAATGCGATGGTGGTGAGAGAATTTTATGCAAACATTTCAGAGCACAGGAATGATGTGGTCACCGTGCGGAAGAGGCATGTGGACGCCTCTGTGGAGGCCATTAGGAGAGCCTACCGGCTGCCAGGTCCAGTGGCGGAGATGGACGACGGCTATGAGACGTATGGTAGACGCTTCACTCAGTGGGAGACGTTCCTCCCAATTATTTGTTCCCCTTGCAAGGAGGTCAATTGGTATAAATACGGGGATAAATTCCACTCGTCGGCACTTACATTTGAAGCAAAAATGTTGGCTATATTTGATCAACAACCGCCCGATCCCGTCCCACAACAGCTCGGAGGTGAATGCTCCACGTGTCTGTTTGATCTGGTGTTTCATGACGGGCCACGACTTTGACGTGGCCAAGCTCATGCATGAGGAGATGTTTTTTCGTTGTCCAGTTAAGAGGTATGGCTTCTTTTTCCCCTCTCTTGTCACTAGATTATGCCGTGCAGCCCGGGTGCCGAAAAATTTGGCTGTAGATGGCAAAGTGCCGACAAAGGTCGCCTTTCGAGCAGAAAAGGTAACTACTGGGAAGGATGTTGTGGAAGCTGGTGGTGCTGACGGGGAAGATGAGTCTGAGGAAGAGGAGGACAAGCAGGTAGAAGTGGGAGAGGAGCTGCCCGCTCAAGAGCATGTTGCCGACGTAGCAGGCCCGAAGGTTAATCGGGGTTAGAGGTTGGACAATCTGGAACAAGAGCTGGCGGGGTTGCGTACCTCGGTCGCTGACTTAGGAACGCGTGTTGATGCAGTAGCCACCCAACAGGTTAAATCGAAAAAGAAAATTATGGGCTGGCTGAGAGCTCTGCGTCGTGCATGTAACATGTACCCGGGGACAGTCTCCAACCAAGATTGATCCTTCAGGGAAGTTCCTTTACCCCACTTTGCTTTATTTTGAATGCCACGAGGACATATCTTTATTTTAAGTGTGGGGTGGGGGATTTCTTCATTGTATGTGTATATATGTAGGAACGTAATTTTGTTATATGCTTTATTTTGTTTTCATTTGGGTTTTGTTTCCTTTTGACTGTTCTTTTAAGTAGTAGTTTAATTATGTAAGTCGACTTGTCCCGACGACGGATCTCATTCGATGGGGTTCTTGAGGGTCTAAGTCGACCAAAAAAAATAGAAATATGGTGAACTCTTCCTGACGACGGATCTCCTAGACAGTTTTCTTGAGGGAAGTAAGTCTAAAAAAAATATCAAAAAGATTTTCTGTTTTAGGTAGTGTAGTAACTCCCCCTTGGTTTTTCTTTGGGCCGCGGTTCTTTTTCAAGGGTTTTGCTTGAACCGGGTGTAGTTAGTTTTTGTTTATTTTAATTTTAGTTTTTAGTAGGTACTTATGGGGTATGAGCTGAGATATGAAGAGAACCCCTTAGCGTTGTTACACCTGAACACAATAGACACTAGAGTGTGACACTTAGTCTCATTCGTAACTGACGTGAGTACTCAAATGAGAGTGTCTCGATAAGCCGATTTGGAGTGATTCATGTGCCATGTGTGTGTGAATGGATTGTATTATACTCTATGCTCTGTAACTGATACCTAGAACTTTCCCTGTGTCTTTGCAACGCGAAATAGTAGTTTTATTCAGTCTTAGAAGTGATATAAGCATTTCTTTGTTTAGCCAGATATATAAAGTATATTGATCATGCCCAACTCTAGTTCTAAAAGGATAAGCGGTCACCGCAAATATAATCCGGTTTAAAAATCCGGGGTCGAATCCCACAAAGAACTAAGGCTTAGCTACAGCTGTTCAATATTGCTAAGAAACACAAGTCCCAACAATATCCTAATTATAGAGATTATAATATTTATTTCTAACTAATTAACTAAGAAACTAAAGTAGTAAATTAACAACTGAAGATACTAAGGGTTGGAGGTTAAATTTAGGAGGTCTAGAGTTATGATTTTTCCAATTGTCGGAATCCTTCCCGCTATATTTTCTATAATTTTGCCTATGTATTCTCTATTGATCGTGAGCACTTTAGGTGCCGTAATTCTATCTCGAGCAACTACAACAATTTACTAGACATATTCTCTCGAACTACGCTAGTTGGATTTATCTAACCGCTCATTATGACCACGTCAAGGCTTTGTTATTTCTAAACCTACCTTTAAACCCGTTGTATTGATTTCTCACATACGTTAGAAGTAACATTGTTCAACAATTACCTAAATATGTATCCTTTCTCAAGCAACACATAATAAATAGGCACAGTCAATCGATGGTCATTCAATCAACAACAATAAACACGTAGTTGAACAAGTAGAGAAATCTAACGACTCAATTATATAAAAACATAACAATTATCCAACAAAAGGTTTCATTAAAACCCTAGATAACAAATTAGCTATTCATAATAGTATGTAAAAATTACAATACTAAAATTCATAGCCAACAATGGAAAATAGGAAGAGGAAGGAAAAACTCGTAGAAGAATTCTCCATCTTGCTCCTATTGTGTCTCTACCTCCTTAGGTCGAATATGTGTCAAAAATATGTCCAATCTCGTTAAAATACCATTTTTCCGTGTATATATACCAAGTAGGGTCGGGCCCAAATAATTATACCTTCTCCTACGCGAAAAAGGACAATTTTTTTAGGTTTGGAGCTCGCGGTCGCGGCCAAATGCGGTCCGGGCGCGGTCATTTACCAACATTCTGTCTCAATTTGCGTCAGGTCCGCGGTTGCGGTTTTGACCCCGAGTTTTTTACCCTTTTTAGTTTGGAATTTGGAAAAAACATAAACATGAAAGTTGTATCCCTTTGAGTTATCTTTCCAACCATATATTATATAGCTCAAATGGAGTTTGGAGCAAAACGTTATGTCCATTTTAGTAGACAGTGCGCAATATGCCTACTCGAGTCTTCGTTTGTTCTTAACTATCAAATTTGACCCCTGAACACGATCCCGACTTAATTACTTGGTCTTTTACTCAGACTTCAAAGCTTCAAATCACTTGAATTCATTCCATAACATCTATATAGCTCGGAATCACTCCTATAAGGCATAAAACACACTGTTAGTGCAAAACACTAGCGATTAAAGCTCAAACTCAATTAAAATGCAGTAAATTAGAGTGTAATAAGCGACTAAAAGACGTAATTATAGCCTATCATCATATACCCACCTAAATGTGATCTATCTTAGTTAACCCCGTTGAGCCTATAAGCTTGTTTCTTTGGCAACCACATTACAAACCTTACCCAATTGTTTGAACGGCCACCTGTTTGAACCCCTGTACCTCTCATGAGCACTTGAACTGTTATAAAATATGTAAAAGTCAAAGTGTGGGGGTGGTTGGTTTAGTTTTTGAGTGGAACCAATGAAATAGAGAGAAAGGTGCAGAGTTTTGAAAAATGAAAGAATAAGCGCCACTTGAAAAAAAAAGAAAAAAAAAGAGAGAGAAAAGAGAATAAATAAATGTAGTCTGTGATAAGTGGTGACTTGACACAATCGCACCTAAAGGAGTTTGGGGTATTGTAAATAGAAGTGTGGTGGAATGTCTGGTCTGGCATAAGTATGGTCTGAACGCGAAAGTAATTTTATTAAAAGTGCTTAGGGAGGTTAGTCACTATATCCATATATATCCTACCTGTCCCTTGGCCTACATTACAACCAAATGAAGTCCTACTTGATCTTAGACTGAAGGGGCTCGATCAGTAGAGTAGTACACTACGGGAAAACCTATGGTGCATCTTTGTGGCATATGAATGATTCTTTATGAGAGTGAGTGAATTCTGTCTATCTGAGTTCCTATGTGTTCTTAATGTTATTACTTGTGGAACTACTCTCTTGTGTGATGGGAGGGCACTTGATTCATGACGGAAAGGTAAGTCTTGACCTCTGTATAGAGTAAATTGAGGAAGTATGAATGTTGCACGACACGTGAGAGTCGACTCTTGAGGCATAGATGTTACACTACTAGGCGCAACTCTTGTGATATGTTCTTGGTGTGACACGTTAGGGAAATGCTTAGTGAAGGGAACTTTGTAGAGTATGGTGGATTGCTCGAGGACTAGCAATGATTTAAGTGTGGGGTGTTGATAATAAGCTAGATTTATGTAGTTTAGCGACTATTTATACTCCAACTTTACTATGCTTCACTGTCCTAGGGAGGTTAAATGACGATAAAATGGCTCTAATTGTGAATTTTATGTTTTGACCTAGGATGGTGTTTGGAGCTAAATTAAAGCAAGAAAGCCCCCTTGGAGTTAAGAGCGTGTGAAAGAAGGAAGAAAAAAAAGAGAAAAATGGATAATCTACTCTAGCGTAGGCCAAGCTGGCCTTAGCACAGCCACGCTAGAGCAGAGGCCGTTGGGCAAAAAGATACGCAATTAGCGCGGCCTGTAGCGCGGCCGCGCTAGTCCAGGAGTAGCAGGCAGATTAAAGTGTCATTAGCGCGGCCACGCTAGTCCAGCAGTAACGAGACAGTAAACATTGCATTTAGCGCGACCAGTACCGCGACTGCGCTAGTTCCGTCCAGCACGCGATAATTTCAAGGGTAAATTTGGAAGCTTGGAGGCAATTCCACATAACCTATAAAAGGTCCAGTTTGCCCAAAAGAGAGGATATCAAGGTTTTAAGGTCTTGTTCAAGGAAAATAGAGGCAAGACGCAAGGAGGATTATTCGACATCGAGTTCTACCTTTCTTCCTTTTGTTTTTATCATTCAAGATGAATTTTGTTGTTGTTATTATGAGCACAATTATGAGTAGCTAAATTATTTAGTCTAAGGTTTTGATGGAACCTGTTGAAGGATGAACTTTTTGTTGTGTTAATATAGTTTGCCTAGTTTAATCTCTATTTGTTCAACTACGTTCTTGTTGTAGTTGATTGAATGCCCCTCAATTTGATGTGCTTATTTAGTATGTATTACTCTGGAGAGCGCGCATATTTAGGTAATTGTTGAACAACACCACTCCCAAAGTATATGAAGGATCAATAACCGAGGGTTTAAAGGTGGGATTAGGGATAACGAAACCTTGGGTGCGATCTAAGTGAGCTGTAATAAAAGTGAGCTAGCATAACTCGGGAGAGTGCGTCTAGTAAATTGTCGTAATTACTCGGGGAGAGATTTACAGTAAATAGAGTGTTCATGATCGGTAGAGACGATTAGGCAAAACTATATGAAACATAACAAGAAGGGATTCCATCAATAGGGGAAATCACAACCTTAGATCCTTCTCTTATTTGTTTACAACTCCGTCATAGTTAGCTTTTAGTTTACTTAATTTCATTAAGTTATAGTTAGTAGAAACATCACCAATTGTTATCCGAAATATCTTGGAAGTTGTTTACGGAGAATCCAGTGAGTCTGACAAAAGTAATTGATAGGCTAAATTCGACTCTGAGCTAAATACTCAGATTATATTTGCAATGTCCGTTTAGTCCTTTTTATATGACATAGTTGGGCGTAATCAACTCCGCACCCGCCCCATTGCCATCCCTATCCCTATGAGAGGCCAAAGATTGTCCCTTTCTGTATATATGCAATTGTTCTCTTGGGAAGTAACTTCCGCAATGGTCTTCACGAGACAGGCATTGGCAATATGATAATTTCCTTCAGACATTTGGATTATAATTTTGCCTGTTACAATAATCCTTTCGCACTTTGTTGCTTTTGTGACTGGTTGACTGAATTCTAAGCTTATTTACATAAAATTTTATTCTCCTAAATAAAAAGTAAAGAGTGAAAAACAAATACAGTATATGCCAAATTAAAAAGTCAAACTATACAATTGGATGAGAATTTGAATACGTGAAAAGAAAAGTACAAGACGAAAAGCACAAGTATTGTACAACATCTTATTTTTCAATTTGTTATTCTTTGATATAAATTAATTTCTTTATGGAGAATAGTTCACAACCAAGCTCACAACCAAGCGTTGGTTTGGAATATAAGTGCACACATTTTTATTTATTTATATTAATACACTAATTAATTTTTTTTAAGAAGGACTCTTAACTTTTAATTTATGAGCTTTCCACTTTTAAAATAATAAAATAACTAGTTTCGGACTCGTGCATTGCATGTTTATTCTATGCTAATCGGTACAAATTCTTTAAAAAATGGAAAATTTAGAATAAGAATGTTGTGAATTATACGAAATTTGAAAGAAAAATGTACAAGCTCAAATTTTTGAATAGTAAGCTTACCTATCGTCGATATTTATTATTTCGCAAAGCGCATCTTTCCGGAAATTGTTATCGGTTAAGTTGGACGGATATCCTTCATTGTCAAGAGATAAAATATATCTTTATCAATATTATTTTCTATTATTGTTGCATTTTTATTAAGGGGTGTGAATGGGAAATAGAAGAGGTACCTTTTGGATTGCACCTCTTCATCTCGCCCTTTCATTTTCTATAAATTTAGAGGCTTGGCCTCATTTTTTAAGATGGAAAATCTAAAAATTTCTCCCCTCTTTTCTACTTTGTTGCGTTATTTTCTAAATAAACATAAGGTTTAATAATTTTCTAGTTCGTGATATTTCAACAATAGATTGGTTAAGCAACATCAACTATGGTTATAAATACTTCACATCTTAAAGTTTGTCTTTTTTAATAAATTATATATATATATATATATATATCACAAAATTATTGTCGATTTTTTTTTTTGAAGCTGTATAGAAATTCAATCAATAAATGACATCATTAAAATGGCTAATAGATCAATGTCAATTTTATGGTGTAAATCTGAAGATATAGTAATTTGTTATAGAGATATATAATAATTACTAACATAAGAAATTCAATCGACATATATAAATCAATTACACGTATAATTACTCTGGGTCAAATACAAATTCATGATTCTTTACATATGTAATTATGAAATAAAAAAAGTTGAATTAAATATATATAGTCGTATATGAAATATGATACGACAATTGATACACTTTAAATCAAGGCTTCTACAATACAAGTGAAACTAAAATGTGTCACTATATTAGTTACTATTACTATAACTTTTAATACAAAAAATATAAGTTTAATCAATTTGTGATACAACACTCCAAGTCACCTATTAAGAGTGTTTAAAAAAAAAGCTGAGGAGTAAGCTTTGTTTTTGGGTCAAGGACAAAATAATATATCAAACTTTAAAGTATATTATGGTAAATTAATTTTAAGTTAAAATGTTCCTACTTATAATATACTTTAGTTTTAGTTTAGTATTTAGTATTTAGTATGATATAGATAGATTATTAACACCAAATACTGTACAATCACAGAATATACGTGCCTAAACAAAGGCTAGCACATAAAGAGCCCGTTTGGACATAAATTTTGTTTTCCTTTATTCCCAAAAGAAATTATTTTTTTCAAAATCAGCGTTTGTTAATAAAATTTTCAATTTTCATTTGAAGATATTTGAAAATATTCGAATATTTGAATAACTCCAAAAAGTTATTTTTCAAAATTTTCAATTAAATTACTCACAAAACTTCAAAAACAACAAAAACTGAAATTTATGTTCGAGAACATAACTTTAAATTTCAAATACCGTTTTCACTTGAAATTCACAACTTTTTAGAATTTTACAGTTCTTATGTCCAAACGCCTACTAAGAATTTATATTCATGTAAACACAACTCTAATTTCAAATATTATTTTTGCTTGAAAAAATATTTTACTTTTTTCCGGAATTTACAATTCTATGTCCAAGCGCCCACTAAAGGACTAAAGTTTTTCTAAAGGACTAAAGTACAATTTTCGAAATTATAGTTGGAGTAAATAATGTTGACTTTCCTCATTCTTCCCCCTGATAATTAATTCCCTATCTTGTTTGTTCGCTCAAGCCCTAATTCGGCGGGGACAGGGAGGGAAAGAACTCAGAAATGGGAGCGAGTAGCGATCCGAACCAAGACGGGTCCGACGAACAACAAAGACGGTCCGAGATCTACACTTACGAGGCGCCATGGCACATCTACGCCATGAACTGGAGTGTTCGCAAGGACAAGAAGTACCGCCTCGCCATTTCCAGTTTACTCGAGCAGTACCCGAACCGGGTCGAAATCGTGCAGCTGGACGACTCCAATGGAGAGATTCGCTCCGACCCGAAACTATCATTCGAGCACCCGTACCCGCCCACTAAAGTCATCTTCATACCCGATAAGGAATGCCAAAAACCCGACCTCCTCGCTACCTCGAGCGATTATCTACGGATTTGGCGGGTCGCGTCCGATAACAGTCGGGTCGAAATGAAGAGCTTGTTAAATAATAACCGGAACAGTGAATTTTCTGGTCCGTTGACTTCCTTTGACTGGAATGAAGCTGAGCCGAAGCGAATTGGTACTTCTAGCATTGATACCACGTGTACAATTTGGGATATTGAGAGGGAGACTGTGGATACTCAGCTTATTGCTCACGATAAGGAGGTTTATGATATTGCTTGGGGCGGCGTTGGAGTTTTTGCTTCGGTTTCAGCTGATGGATCTGTTAGGGTTTTTGACCTTCGCGATAAGGAACATTCGACAATAATTTACGAGAGTTCTGAGCCCGACACACCCCTTGTTCGCCTCGGATGGAACAAACAGGATCCTAGGTACATGGCTACTATAATAATGGACAGTGCTAAGGTTGTCGTTTTGGATATTCGTTTCCCTACGCTTCCTGTAGTGGAACTACAAAGGCATCAGGCGAGTGTGAATGCCATTGCTTGGGCCCCTCACAGCTCTTGCCATATTTGCACTGCTGGTGATGATTCACAGGCTCTTATTTGGGACTTGTCTTCGATGGGACAACCTATTGAAGGTGGATTGGATCCAATTCTGGCTTATACTGCTGGTGCTGAAATTGAGCAGCTTCAGTGGTCGTCGTCCCAGCCTGATTGGGTTGCCATTGCCTTCTCCAACAAGCTTCAGATTTTAAGGGTGTGAATTAGCATATGCTCGCTCTTCAAACAGCTGCGCAAGTGAAAAACATTCCTTTTTGGTATTTACTCCCAAAAAAATGAGGCTTATTACTGACATTAGTTAGACCTGAATAGCTGTGCTTTTGCCTGAACTCGATTATGGTGGAAGACTGGAATCCATGTGGTCTGCGATTCAGTTCGTCCACATTAATGTGGCTGGTCTGCAACTTCTGTAGTTTGTATTCTGTTTATTGAAAACATCAGTTGGATTAATTAATCATATGTGTTTTGATGTTCCTAGGAGGATTGTTTCTACACTAAAGAACTGTTAATACTTCCACATGCTAGGTTTAGAAATTGCTTGTGTAAGATAAATAGTAGTACTAGCTTAAAGTTCTTATCAACTGATTACAAGAGTTTCAGGCACCATTTAATAACCATTTCGGAAAGTTAGTTCCTGTGGAACTTCTCGAATTGGAGAAGTTGTAAAATGAGCAAAAGGGTAGCAACATGTGTTCCACTTCGTAAATGATTGTATTTAGTAACAGGGTTAACTTCTCATGAGACCTATGATTCCGATGCAAATCATTTGATAAGATGTTAGGCATTAGTTCCAGAATCTAGTAGCGATTTTGTGGATTTAACTGAACTTATTGCTGTCGGCTCAAAATATGTATATATGTGTGTGTGCGTGTGCGTGTATATTTACAAATTTAGAATTTCTATATATAAGATCACACTCATTTCAAACCCACAAACTCTAGATTTACTCTGCCAGTTTGAAGCGTAAGTATCTCCAATGATTTCGGAGTAATCACTGCCTCAGTAATCAGCTACTTCCCAGCAGCTAAATTTGGAACTATGTGCTTGAAATATCCCACTGGAGGCAGTCATTGTCATAATAAGCGCCTCTGCTTGGTATTGGTGAAGGGTGAAGTTTTTCATCGTTGGAAACAATGATATATGGCGAATCTTTGTCCCTTTAATTGATAGTGTGTGTAGTTTTTCATTGTTGGAGACTTCAAAACCTTTGGATTGAGATACTGGGAATCAGACTATGTGATATGCTGGAATAAAGAAGATGCTGTAATGCTTTGGCATCTTAGTACCATCTTCTTTGACTATTTAACATGGAACTTGTCCAACGAGTAGCTTGCGTTTTTTCGCTACCATTGTTGCCCCTGGTATCTACTATTCAGTGATAAGCTTCTCCAGATTAGAATATTCTCATAATCTTATACTAGAGACACCGTCTTGGGCCAAACTATTTGCAGCTCCCAGCTAACGCTCTCAAGTTTACTCATCACAATAATCACCATGAAGGTTTCATGAATTTCATGCACCGTGATGAAGAGGTATAGTGCACTCTTTCTCTGCAAGTTTTTGGCGCAGCAAATTTTATAATGGATTGTAAAGTAAAAATGTTTATCCATTTGACAACCACAAGGAAGAAAAGGGTTATTAAGCATGTGTATTACACAAGTCGTTCTATTATGTCTGTGATCTTAGAATGGCAGGAGTAGGTACTTTGAGCTGATTATGAAGCCATGTAGCGAAGAAAAATAACCTTTTTGGTTCCACACTACTTTTAGTGTGCATGTGTGGATAGTTCTAATTCTTTTGATATTTAACTGGATGCTGCATGCTTTTTCAGCTCAACTAGATCACCTCAAGGTTTGATCCTTGTCGTCATGTGGAGCAGTACCCAATCCCTTCTCGTGTCTTGAGAGGAAAGCGCAACAGGTGATGCTCCGTTTACTTAGTTATTCACCCAGTCTTGTTTTCCTCCTTGTGTCTTTGATTATAAAGCGTGACAAGTCGACGCTCTGTATATTTATTGTTCAACTTGATAATTTTGAAAATCTTCATTTTGTTGATGAGGGAGCGTGAAGGTGACACTCTGCTTATTTATTCTTTACCCTGGAAATCATGAGTTTTGTGGTGTTTGAGTTGTTTCCGAAACTCGAATCTTGGATTTTGTCCAATCGACGTGCGACCTCATCTAGTACACTGAATAATATAGATATTCTCTGTTGCTGCTAGTGGTTTTTGTTTGGGGGGGGGGGGTTCACTTTGATTAGACACCCAATAGAATTTCAGCTGTAGTAAGCTTAAGTTATCTGATCTTTTTGGCATGTGCCTGGCTATGATGGCACTGGTGATAACTCCATTGATGTCATGTCGTCATGAGCTTGAAATGTAGAAGGATCAACAACTTCACTTATTAGCCAGTGACACAACAGTGAAGTTGAGGTGAGATTAGATGGAATTGAGGTGCGTAAATGTAGACACTTTATATATCTAGGTTCACTGTTCAAGGAAAATAGAATGATATATGAAGATGTTGTGCATAAGAGAGTTTGATGCGAATAAAATGGGCTATGCATCAACAGTAGAATTTCCCCTTTGCAAGAGCAGGAAAGGGCTGCCAAAACATTTGAAGAAGACTTGGAACACCATATCAGCGGCTATTTGGTGGCGTATATGGAAAAAAAGGAACATAAGCTGTTTTGAGGATCAGATAAGCTCAATTTGGAACAGGCCCGCATGAGTGGTGATAGGGAGGTACCTACCGAAGTGAAAAGGCAAGTGCTATAGTGAAGCCAACAATGTTGTATAGGAGTAAATGTTGGGCCTCTAAATCCCAACCTATCCACAAGAAGAGTGTCACAGAGATGTGAACCTTAAAGGTCGAGATGCCGTCATACTTGATTAAATAAGATGAGAAAGGATCAAATTCGTCAGACCATAAATTACAACAACAACAGTAGAATCCCACCAGTGGGGGTCTGCAGAGGGTAGACCGTAGAGTGTACGCAGACATTACCCCTACCCCGGAGGGGTAGAGAGGCTGTTTTTCGGGAGACCCTCGGCTCAGAGACAATAGATCCGTAACAACAACAGAAACCAGAAGAAGTAATATCAGCAACGTGAGAGACAACACATAAATGAAAAGGTAATAACACAAATACTATTCAAAAGTGTGAAACACAACATAAATCGCTAGCAGTCCTAGAAAAACCCTATTAGACTAGCCAATGCAAAGAGGAAAAACGCTCGACTACCTTAACCTACAACCCTAATGCTCGACCTCCACACCTTCCTATCAAAGAGTCATGTCCTTAGAAATCTGGAGCAACCGCGCCATGTCCTGCTTGATTACCTAGCCCCAATACTTAGGCCGTCTTCTACCTCTTCTCGTACCTGCCAAAGCCAACCGCTAATACCTCCTAACCGGGGCATCTAGGCTTCTCCTCCGCACGTGCCCGAACCATCTAAGCCGCGCTTCCTGCATCTTGTCGTCCACCGGAGCCACGTCCACCCTCTCCTGAAGATCTTCAATCTTAATCTTATCCAACCTAGTGTGTCCGTACATCCATATCAACATCCTCATTTCTCCTACTTTCATCTTTTGGATATGTGAATTCTTGACTGGCCAACCCTCAGCCTCATACAACATGGCCGGTCTAACCACCGCTTTATAGAACTTACCGTTAAGTTTCGGTGGCACACTCTTGTCACACAGGACTCCAGACGCTAACCTCCATTTCATTCACCCCACCCAATGTGGTGCTTAACGTAAACGATAAATTAAGAGAATGTAAATCCTTATATAAGACAATTTTAACTTGTAGAAATCCTTCCTTTTTCAAATTATATTCAATTATCTCCCCAACATTTAGAAAGTTGAAATCTAAAAAAACTATAAAAATTGGCGTGAACTAATATTTTTGGTATTTTGAAGTCAATTATGAACATTCCACTTTTGACATTCCATTTATAGTATTTTGGTCATTTAAGTTTAAATTTATAAAAAGAGAAAAGAGAGGTTTTCAATTACTTTCCGGTTGTTGGCAACTTTGTTAAGAAGAGAATAACTAGGTAAAACTAGCGGTCTAATGTGAAGAGTCATAAAAATAAGTTAATTATGTTCCTCAATTTTTTTAAATAAAATAGATAGTTGTTATTAAATGCTATAAATTTCCTCGTTCAAAATTCATCCTCCTCCACTATTACAAGCAGGAACATTAATCTCCTCCAATATGTATCACCGGAAATTGATAATAAAGCAGAGGGATGTGGTTGCAAAGCATGTTCGACGGAGATTTTAAGGGGCAGCACTCCGTAGCCACAATGGACCTGAGCAAGCAGACACAAGTATTTTGACATTAGCCAAGTATGTTTTTCCAATGGCAGGGGACAGAAACATGGTCTTCTCTCCGTCATCAATACAAATATTGTTGGGTCTCATCACGGCGGGTTCAAGTGGTCCCACCCTTGACCAGCTTCTTTATTTTCTCAAATCCTACTCTATTGATGAACTCAACTGTCGCTCTTTTGTCTTTGCTGATGCTAGTCCCAATGCTCGCCCTCTTTTGTCTACCGCTAACAGCCTCTGGCTCGACCAGACTTGGAACTTTAATCCTTCTTTCACACGGATTGGGGACAATGTTTGCAATGTTGTTTCCTTTCCTCTAGGTAAATAACTTAGAATTCAAACAAATGCATCATTCAACATTTTTGTAGCATGAGCCTCAACACATAATATTAGATTAATTCTAAAATTTATGTACATAAAATACCTAGTTTGGCAGAGAAACCGTGAGTTCGCGTGCACCATAATTTGGGCACTGAATCCTCTCGGGAGCCAGATATTTCACTTAAGGGTTATGGAAATATATAGAAATACACTAAGAAGCTAAGAGAATTCAAGATATACTATATATACATAAAATGAACTTTTGACGTTGCTGTACATTGTGATTTTCTGACTACACACCCCTTAGCCTAAGGTGGCTCCATCACTGCAAGTAGGGATGGTTTGCTAACTGCCTTACTGTTTTGAGCAATAATTGCAATGTATAAGGGATACCGAGCTACCAATTACTTAGATTTGACCATAGTTATTTTTAAATGAAATTACAGTAGCTACTTCTATGTCTGCATGTTATTTTGAGCACACAATAATCAGTAGTAGTATTAAGTATTGGAATGAACAGACAACAAATGGATTGAAACAGAGGATTCATGAATTTCAAAACAAACTAATTCCATTGATTGATTTAGCTATGAGGTTGCTTAATGGTGGCATCATTAGAGTATGAGGAAAATTATGAGTTTTAATTACTACAAAAAATGCAGATGCCATCTAGTTCTTTCGTTATTCCTTTCTTTTACTTAAATCATGGATTTGTCATACTTTCTAATTATTAAGCTTTAATATTGTGCAGCTGATAACCAGCTAGGAGGTGTATAATAGCATAAATGAATTACTGTAATTGCGTTTCTACTTTTAGCTTGATCAAGCTTGGTGCAATTGGATTGTGAACTAGGACATCAAAAGTAATAATTTCGTTATAAAATCTTCCTGCTTCAAACAACCAAAAATAAAACAAAACAAAATTAAAGAATCCCTTTTTATATTAGTTTTACAGAATTTTGATTGATGTTGTAGGCTTCTGAGGTGGCAAATCAAGTGAATCAATGTGCTGAAAAGGAAACAAGAGGCCTTATCAGAGGAATTCTTTCTGCCAAATCAGTTGACTGTAGAACAACACTCGTCTTGGCAAACGCACTCTACTTCAAAGGTGCATGGGATAAATGCTTCATTGACAAAACGCAAGGCGTTCTGCCTTTTCAATGGGACCTCTGTTTGAGTGTCATTCATGACTAGTATTAATAGGCAATACGTAAAAGCTTTTGAAGGTTTTAAGATGTTGAGGCTTCCTTATAAACTGGGCGAGGAGGATAGACGACGTCGTTTCTCCTTGGTACTTTTTGCCTGGGGGGAGCCTTCCCCCAGGGAAAACCTAATAGGACTTCAAGAACCGATAAAAAGGGTCACTTCTAAACCACAATTCTTGGACCGTCACCTTTCAAGCCATTTCCATCTTGAAGTAGGAAGTAATTTATTTTGGAAGGTATTGTCATGTACCCTTCATTGAATCCTACTTATGCTTTGCGTTCTACTTTGAAAAGATTTAACATCAAAGGTCTGTCCAGTATTTCAGTTTCTAGTTATGGTTGCGATGTTTGTTGCCAGGAGCAACAAGATCACGTTGGTAAGGATTAAGGCTTCATTTCTGTAGCTACATATGTTTTCTAACTGTGGAGAAGTAGATATGTAGATTTATCTCAAACTCGACCCATGCCTAAAGTTAGGAATTGCTATTAGCACATCCACTTTTCTACTAAAGTATTCTTGTTGATGATACATAGCTCATTTAAGAGTATATCACTGCGATGAACCATGCATATGCAGTCAAACCTCTCTATAACAACCTCGTTTGTTCCAAACATTTTTGGATGTTATAGCGAAGTTTTGTTATAGAGAACATATATTATAACATAACATAAAAATTGGTTCAGAAAAAGCTTGGCTTTTATAGAGAAGTGTTGTTATATAGGTATGCTATTATCGAGATGTCTGACTGTATACCAAGGTATCTTTCTCTATAACTTGTTACAAAGTTTCTGATCCTTGTAAATTATCGGGTCTATCTTTAGATGATGTAATTCGAGGTCTAAATGACAGCCTAATAAGGCTACTTTGAATATTATTCTAAAGCAAATCAGATACCTTATGATTTGATAAACGTGAGTGCCTCTATCCTTTTGCCAAGCATTTATTAACATGAAATCTTTTATTGTATCAATGTTTTTATATGATATAGTAATCAATGTAAATTTTAATCTGTTACGTTTTAGTAGCCTATTAGATATTTTGTCTTATTTCCATCAATGTAAATTTTGATTGTTACGTTGTAATAGCCTATTAGATATGTTGTCTTATTTCCCTTGCCCTCTGTATATAAACTTATCTACACTTTCTTGTATAGCTAGCTAGCCAAGCTGATTTTGTTGAAAAATTAAGAAAATTTATGAGGTCTTAGGTTTAAGGCTAAAGTTGTGGTCTAATTGAAAAATTGAATTATGAAATTTTGAAACTCAATTCGCTCATAAAATAAGTGCTGATATTGATACTTATCGAGTATGGAAGAAATTTCTTTTTCTTTGTTATTACGAGTTAAAATAATATGTTGATATCTCTAGTGAACTCCATGAAAAAAAAAAAATGATTCATAAAGTTTTCGCAGGAGAATAAGTCAATAAAATGAAAGGGAAATTATGAGGTCTTAGGTTCAATTCTGAATCCAAGGATGCAAGAAATGTGATTTCTTTCCATAGTGCACGCAGATTACTCCAAACACCATTGTTAATCAATTATGTTACCAGCCAGTTGGCTTAAACTTGTATATAAATATGAGAACATTAGAATTATCGGTTGTCTTGAGCCGAGAGTTTATCGGTAACAATATTTTCATCTTCATAAGGTATGGATAAGATCCGCATACACGTTACCCTCCTCAGACATTACTAGTGTAATTTCACCGGATATGTTATGTTGTTGTAGAATTATCTGTTGTGTATGTATTAGTAAGGTCTCTTGTCTCCCCTAACTCTAAATTCTAAATTCACTTATGAATTCATCTCTAGCCTTGGTAATCAGCTGCATCCTAACAACTAAATTTTACAACTATATATGTGCTTTAAATTTGAATAGGAGGTGTCATTGCCACATTACATAGTCAGAACTCTCTATAACAGCATCCCTATATAGCAACACTTCTCTATAAAAGTTAAGCTTTTTCGGAACCAATTTTCATGTTATGTTATAATATATGTTCTCCGGGAGTGTTCAAATCGAACCGGAAAATCGCATCAAACCGAAAAATCAAACTAAACCAATTAAAAAACTCGACTAGGTTGGGTATTGAGTAAAAAATCCGACCAAACCGACATATAAATATATAATTTTTTAAGTCTTTATATTGAATTTTTTTTAAAAAGTATTGAAATATTTGGGAGCCTCATGTGTTAACCTTGAAAGCGTACATTAACAAAAATTATTGTTAGACGACTAAGAAAATAACTATCATATGTTACTAAAAAAATTCTCCCATTAAAATATTTTAATAAATTATATGTTTGTCAATTTTTTCAATATTTACTAAACATATATTCACTTATTAAAACTTTATCTATAATTTTAACAAAGTAAGATTTGAATAATATTCATGTAATAAAAAAAATCGAAAAAACCAAACCAATCCAAATCGATATAGTTGGTTGGGTTTGGTTTGACAAAAACCGAACCAACCATGTACACCCCTAATGTTCTCTATAACATCACTTCGTAATAACAGGCTAAAATAGTCGGAACAAATAAAACTGTTATAGAAAGGTTCGACGGTACTCATTACCACGACTTCTATGCTTGGAATTCGTAGGAGGTGAGATTTCCATCGTTGGAATTCTATAAAATGGGAATCCACATAATCCTTCGATTCCTTGGTATTATTAGAGTGGTCGATTTCATGGCTGGAGATATTAAACAAAAATTAGGATTGAGATATGGTTAATCAGAATATGTGATACGATGGAATAAAGTAGATTCAAGAATTGCTTTAGTATCTTTGGCAGAATCCTCTTTAATTTGACCATTTAACACACAACTTGTCCACTCTTTCGTCTAGTTTAGACTCCTTAATTATAATTAGGTACACGTAAATATCAATCTATTTTAATTATAAAATAAGCGTTGAAAATACACAAGCGATAAACATTGGCTGGACCTGATAATATAGCATAGGCAATCACGACTGCACAAGTACATTATTGTCAACTTCTCAACTACGTGGGTGCGGAAATATATATATTTTTTTTGGGTAATATGGAGAACCCTCAGCCGTTACAACTTTTATCACAGCCTCTGCCCTTCGGGTGTGCACTGGGTAAACCCCTCTCCCCTGTGTAATAGCCTGCAAACTACATAGGGAATGTAAATCGCACTATGTAAGCATTGTGTGACAGGTTCAAACCAAAAGGCATTGAGAGAGAAATCGATACCAGATCATCCGTATGAATGACCGCCTTCAAACCAATTGGGCAATCCCGAAGGGTTGTGTAACACCCCAGACTTTACACAGAGTCCCGCATCGGCAAAACACAAGAGGGATGCTGAGTATATAAGTTAACGAGTCTTAGACCCTAGTGACACATTTTAAACACGTGAGGGCCTAGGCCCAAAGTAGACAATATCACTAGCGGGTTGGGCTGCTACAAATGGTATCAGAGTCAAGTTGTGTCAGCCAAGCCTGACCGTGGATGAGAGTTTAGGCCAATCCCGATTAGGCGGGACAAACCTCGGCGCTGAGTGGGTATATAAGTTAACAAGCCTTAGACCCTAGTGACGCAAATCTCGGTTAGGCGGGGCAAACATCGGCGCTAAGAGTGTATATAAATTAACAAGTCTTAGACCCTAGTGACGTGTTTTAAGCCCGTGAGGGCTTAGACCACAATATCACTAGATTCAACTCTGACGTTCACATGCGAAGCTAGAGGGGCCGAAGAGAGTTCATTCGCAACTGTTTCGTCAGAAAATCATACTATATACAATTTTTTTTAATGTATGTATAATAGACGTTGATTCCCTTGATAAGAATTCATGTATTCACTACTGTTGACGTCTGCTGAAATATATGATCACTTAATAATTCCTGAATTTTTGAGTCGAGAGTCTTTTAGAAACAACTTCTCTATCTTTATAAGGTAGGGGCGAGGTCTGTGTACACACTACCCTTTCCGAATTTTACCGATATAAAATAATACTAGGTATGTTATTGTTATTTGTTGTTAATAATTCCTGAATTATTCACTACTGCATTTTATTTTCTTTGAGGTAGTTGGCGCATACGTGTGGTGTTTTTTAAGCTACTGGACCTTACTTCCAACTGAGTCGTTTATCTTTAATATTGTATAGGCAAACAATTGTCCACCTTAATATATGATATTATAAATTACTTAAATGAGCATTTAAACTTGATCGATTATATGAATGTGAATTCGTGAAGCTTCTTTGATATTGTGGTCCATTATTTAAAGTGATATTTGATCTCAATTCTTCAAACTAATTTATAATTATTAAAATAATAGTAGGCAGTTGTTAACGTAAGAGAGAGATCCATTTTTATGATTGTCTTTTTTCCATTCTTTTTTGGTCCGATTCAGACATGCCAGATTTTGTCGCTTACGTAATCAAAGCATTATGAAAATACTATAATTGCTTAACCTAGCAACCTTATATATAGACAAATTTAGAGTTTATTTATAATTTTTATTTTTATGGCTTGAGATTCATAAAAAAATATTCTTGTCAAATTAATGGGGTTTTAATTGTTTAAGTCTTATAGGGATTACGTCTGATCGCAAATAGCTTAAATAGTACCCAAAATAGTACTATTTTAACGATAGTGGTCATCATGTTGACCTGAATGCAAAAAGAAAATTAACTTTTTAAAATGTTTGTGGTGATGGAATCCATTATATAAGGCAGATTAGAGGTACCCTTTAAGTAAGAGAAAAATAAAAATAAAAATAAATTACTCCTTTTGTTTAAAAAAGATTGACAGTATTTTTTTATTAATTTGTTTAAAAAAGATCGGTACCTTTTAATATTTTCTTAATAAGAAGCATTGATAGTCATATAAATTTTATGGCAAATTTTAAACCACAAGTTTTAAAATTTTACAGCTATACAAATGTTATCACTTATTTAACACCAGATATCCCAAAAGTCTTCCTTTTTTTTTATAATTAAAATTTGTGCCAAGCCAAACTAAGGTAATATGAAACGGAAGGAGTAGTATGTGTTGGTCTTTAGGTTTAGTGTAGCTTAATTTAAGCTTAGTGTAACTTAAAGAGAGTGAATGGAAAATGGTGGGAAAAGAAATGGAGGGAAGTAAAATTTTGAATTAGTGCACTTTGTCCCTCATTGGAAGAAGAAAAGAAAATCTATGTGTATATATAGAGAAACTCTTCTTCTAGCTCTTAAAGAGTTGAGAAGAAGGCAAGTCTCACGCTGTCGTCGCTCGCTCGGCTTCGGCTTCGGCTTTGGTCAAAGATCGATTGATTAATCTTTTTGGACAAAATTCCTTTTAAATTATTTAATTAACGCAAAATTCAAATCCGGAATGACCCGCGACCCGGTTCAGTCCGGCCCGTTTTTCTTTCTCGGATTATTTTTAAATCCGTTTTTAATTTCCCCCCGCAATATTCACACCTATTCAAAACAGCTATGGCTGTTCTGAAAGGATTCACACTTGTTCCAACAGCTATGGCTGTCCTGAAAGGTCGCAAAACCTTTTCAGAAACGGTACGAAATTGGCTATAAGTATGTCTTGAATCCCAGAATTTTTACTTACTAAATTTTCTGATCTTCTTCTGCACAAAATATTCCAGTGTGTTTTACTACCATCGAGTGGTTCGCCCATCACCGGAGTTTTAGGTACCGACACACTGGTGAGTTAAATCGTTCTATCCTGGGAGGATATATTCCAAAACCTCAGGTACTTGAGGGGAATAATTTCCTTAAGAATACATTGTGTATTCAGTGGGCTCGATTTATTCCTATAATGTTTTCAGAATTCATTTTGACGTTCTTGTTCTACTAACTTTCTGTTTATGTATTTCCAGAAAGTTTACTGTTTTATTTATTTTACAGCAATACAGATTACTAACAGTATGTTTCTCTAAAATTTCTGTATTAATTTGTTGTTTCACTTATACAACAACAATAAATTAATTCAATGTATTCCTCATATCTTGCGAAGGTAGAAAGTTATTTTCGTTAGATCATCAAATTAAGAAAAAATGAAAAAGAAGAGAGAAATAAAAAATAGTAATAATAGCAAGAAAAGATGAATAAAATAATCGAGATGATTACTGTTTCACTTGTAAGCCGTGGACGAAGCTAGGAATTTCTCTAAAGTTATTCAAATTTAAGAAAAGTGAGAAAAGTTTTACGATAAAGGGTGCTCTGTTAATTGGAGGATTAGTAGGTGGATGGTCCCTTTAATTTAGACAGTAATGATTCCAAAGTGAGTATGGTGGAGCAACTTGCTATTTTTATTTATGTGAGATCAGCAACTTGCTATATATTTCTTTAGATTATTCTTTGGTTCCTTTACTTTTAAACTAAATCTCATAAGACGCTGGTGGAGTCTCTTTTTGGTTAATCACATTTTTTCTTTTGGTAAAAGATTGTGTGACATAATATTACAATACTAAGAACAATAATAATTGCAGTCAAAGCTAGAGAGAAATGAAAAAAATAGGAGATAATCAACTGTAACTTGAAAGAACAACACTAATAGCAGAATAATATTTGCAATTAGCCTAGATTTCCACTCTTAACCGCTCGCTTGGATGGTTGTTACACATCGTTTCATAATGTACATCGTATTATATTGTATTGTATTGTACTGTATCGTTTGATGAATTCAATGTTTAGATAGATTGTATCGTTTGCCGTTGTTTCATGATATCATGCACCAGCAATATGAAGAATAAATTTACAATATTATAAATAAAAAATATGATACGGGGTAAATTTATTATATAAAAAGATAAGGTAAACGATAATTAAAATAAAACAATTTAATAATTGTGAAGAATGAGATGAGAGAAAAAGACAAGATAACGACGCAATCACACCAAATCGATTATTACTTAACGTGGCACATTTCGTCGTTACTTAACGACGAATTTAACGATACGTTACAATAAAATTTAGGTAACAACCAAAACAAATATCGTATTTAAAGTAACAATACTACAATACAATATGCGGTAAATGTTCTCTCTCTCACATACACACTATATATATATATATATATATATATATATATATATATATATATATATATATATATATATTTATATATATATATATATATATGGGTTAGCATTTCGAGAGAGATTCACATGCTTCTATATTTTTTATCTCTTTTTGAGAGATATTTTTCTTGACAAAATTATACTATACTATTTTCTGACAATTCATCTGAGGAAGTTGCCAACCCTCAAGATGAAAACAGTAAAGAACAAATCAATTAATTATGTCTTAATTTTTAGTCGGGGTCAATTATTTTTTATTTTTTTGAATATTTAGAGAATTCATTAAAATTTAATTACTTTAGCCCCAGTAATAATGTAAAAATACTCTAATATGATAAAAATTTATCTAATGTAGTAGCTTACATACTTTATTTTCATATTATTAATTATGAACAGTAATTCTAGTTATTTTCTTAAATACATAATAGCATAAAAGTTAGTCGTAAATAAATAGTAAAAATAGCAAGGGCTACCCAGTTTTCGGTCTGGTAATTGAAAAATAACCAACGTTTGCAAAGTTATTGAAAAATAGCCACTATTTTGCTGCAACACGGATCGGTCCAGCATAAAATGCTGGAGATTGGTGCACCTGTGTATGAACTTCCAGCATATTATGCTGCAACTCCAACACGTGGAAAATTCCAGCATTAATACTTGAGATTGGAGCGTATGTGTATGAACTTCCAGCATATTATGTTGGACCGAAATATTATACTGAAAATATACTGGAGTTCCAACATAATATAGTGGAATATTTGTTGGATTTTAAATAGTGTTTTCGTTCAGCTTTATCTTTACATGAAAAATGACTAAATTTTAATTACTTTTTGAACTGTGCCTAGTTTTCAATTATTATTTATAAATCTGATTATTTTTGAATTTCTTCCAAATACATAGTATAGTTGTCAATCTCTACACTTTTTCTTTTTTATTCCACAAGTTGGAGCCTTTTATATCATCGAAAATGTGGTCCTGATTTACTCTTGGTGCAGCTGTGGTTTGTAATAACACTACCTAAAACTACACAAATGTAGTCATCACTCTGATTACCCATAATGTTTCAAATATTAATCTAATATTAATTCCTACTAATCCCTCACGCACTATAATCATCTTTGCTTAACACGCTCCAATCATATTTCTCCTATTTCACGCGCGAAAGTGTTACTAGTTTTTTTCTCGTAAAAATAACACGGACTAGCCCGGATTGGTCATTGAAAAATAGTCAGTGTTTGCCAAGTCATTGAAAAATAGTCACTATTTTGCTGCAATAGAGATCGGTCCAGCATAATATACTGGAATTCGATGCACCTGCATATGAACTTCCAGCATATTATGCTGGAACTCCAACACGCGAAAAGTTCCAGCATAATATACTGGAGATTCGAGCACCTGTGTATGAACTTCCATCATATTATACTGGACCGATATACTTTGCTGGAACTCCAGTATATGATGCTGGAGTTCTAGTATACTTATATATGCTCGAACTCTATTAAATTATGCTGGAGTTCTAGTATACTTATGCTGCAACTCCAGTATAATATGCTGGAACTCCAATATAATATACTGGAGTATTTTTTGGATTTTGAACAGTATTTTCGGTTAGATTTATCTTTACATGAAAAGTGGCTAAATTTCGATTACTCTTGAAAGTGTGGCTATTTTTGAATGACCACTTGTAAATCTGACTATTTTTGAATTTCTCGCATTTTTTTCACTTTTAGCCTCTGCCAGAAATTATATACATTCGTTAGCCGAAAAGGTGTATAAAATTTATATAATTTTTGTATACGGATTATTTTGAGAGCAACTATGTTTAATTTTTTTCAAGTGTTTTTGTTCTAGCTAAACCACGCGCGATTCTAGGAGCGTGTATAAAAAGATCTTTCCCTTTTTATAACTTGTATAATAAATAATAAATAATTAATACATGCAAGTTGATGTTTTTTATTGTCTTTTTTAAACATTTTTTTGTTTACGTCAGAGAGCATCTGAATAGAGTAATGGATAATAAGAAAGTGGCAAACACACAATTCCTACTCACAAACACTGTACAAACCACCCACCCACCCCCAAAAAAAAAAAAAAAAAAAAAACCACAAATAAGTGCATGAATTTAGACCTTTTTTACTTTTACCATTTTGAGTTTCATTTGCTATTTCTTGAACTAAAGAATACAAAAAATCAATTTGTACTTGTTTGTTATGAGTGTTGGAATAAGATGGAGGTGTTTTCTTGATTTGTAGTTGACTTTATAACGGGAATCCCCAGAGTTTTAGAGGGGTTGTTGTTTGGGGGGG
>ML269050.1:82796-132069 GCA_005239495.1 Nicotiana undulata
AGGGGTAGGTGGTGGGGCCAGTTCTTTTGTTATGAGGAATCTTCTCTTGTAGGCAGACTTTACTTGAAGAGAATCATCAGAGCTAATGACAGATAATAGTTGAGAGAGAGAGAGAGAGAGGGAAAGAGAGATTTGTGATTGGTGGGATGTGGAGGGGAATTGGAGGGGAAGATATAAGAGGGACAATTAGTCCCTACACATGTTTTGTTGCTGATGTTGCTTCTTCTTAGACAGCCACACAAAGAACATTTCCAGCCAAAGTTTACATTTTTACTGCCCCAAAATAAGAAATAGAGCAAAGTTTTGACCTTTGGAATATCCAAGAATCTTTTTTTCATAGTGAGTTCCTCTTCCTCTCATTTTCCTCTTTTGTCTCAACTTGGATCATTCATCATCTTATCTCAACTATGTCTACAATGTTTTTCTGTTCTTGTCAATTTTCTTACCTCTTTCACCTTTCAAATTTTGTTTATGTCTCATCCCCTTCCTTCTATATTGAATTGTTGCAACTTTCTTTTGTTATAGGTACTGTTGTATAGATCTATATTTTGGTGGTAGCTGGTTATTTCTTCTACTTTTTGACTTTTTGGTGGTAACTGGTAAAGTTGCTGCCATGTGACTAGGAGGTCACGGGTTCTAGCCGTGGAAACAGCCTCTTGCAAAAATGCAGGGTAAGGCTGCGTACAATAGACCTTGTGGTGCGACCCTTTCCCGGACCCCGCACATATGGGAGCTTAGTGTATCGGGCTACCCTTTTAATCAGATATGTATACCAAGATTGCAAAATCCAACTTGGTGGAATATGTTGATATCTTCATATATTTGATTCTTGAACTAAATAATACTTGAAGAAAGTTCCTCTTTTTATTGTTGTTTTGAGATTCTTTGGTTCCTCTATCCTTTGTTGCTTTACTGCTGATTCTAAGTTTAGAACATAATTTTGGCAGATTTGGTTTTTCAAGGTTGGAGCTTTATTAGGTTGTATTGTGTCTAGAAGGATTCTTAGTGAGGAATTTGAAGAAAGATTGAGAGCAAATGGATGAAAGCGTTATTCCGTCGAATCCTTTGTTGACAAACCAATCTGATTATCTCATGGATTTGGATTATATGGATGGATTATTGTTAGAGGGATGTTGGTTGGAAACTACTGATGGTAATGAATTCTTGCAAAATAGTCCAGCCACTTTCAATGCACCATTTGATTCTTCATTTATGTGGCCTAATACTATAGATACCAACAATGTAGATTTTAGTGGGATCCCATCTAAAGATACTCAACAAGAAAAGCAAATTCAACCTTTTGGTGAGAATGTAAACAATGCCATGTGTACTTCAGGTCAATCGGAAAATCATTTAGTTGAAGCTCCAGAGTTGAATAGAAGGTGGTGGATTGGACCAAAAACTTCATCTTCTGTAATGGATAGATTGATTTGGGCACTTGGACACATAAGAGATTGTTCTAGGGATAAGGATATACTTCTTCAACTATGGGTGCCGATAAATAGGGATGGAAGGCGTGTGCTCAGCACAACTGATCAACCTTTCTTACTTGACCCTAATTGCCCGAGGCTTGCCAACTACCGTCAAGTCTCTGTAACCTATCAATTTTCTGCAAATGAAGATTCTAAGGAGGTTGTTGGATTGCCAGGCCGAGTGTTTGCAGATAAAGTTCCCGAGTGGTCGCCTGACGTTAGATTCTTCCGGAGCGAAGAGTATCCACGTGTTGAACATGCTCAGCAGTATGATGTACGAGGCACCCTTGCTGTTCCTGTATTTGAGCAAGGTAGTCGTAACTGCTTGGGTGTTATTGAAGTTGTCATGACCACACAGAAGATCAAGTATCGCCCGGAGCTTGAACGTGTATGCGAAGCTCTTGAGGTTTGTCATCCCTCTAATTTGTTTTTGTTAGATTGCTTAAGTTTATATTCCTATTAGGCTTCGATAATGTAAAGCTCAGTATAAAGAAATCTATTGCTGTTCCTATCCTTTATTTAATCCTCATTATTGCTCTTAGTTAGGGATCAGATTGTTATAGTCTCATAAGCTGCATTCTATTTAGTCAAGATTTTCGGTGTTTGTTTTTAGTGTGCATAAGTCTTGCTTTTGTTATCCACGTGGAATTGCTTGTTTGTCCACACTTTGGTAATATAGTGAGGTTCCAGTTTCCTGAAATTCTCTCAAACTTCTTATTTCTTAATAGGCTGTCAATCTCCGGACTTCCGAAGTTTCAACCACTCAGAATGCGAAGGTAATTGGACTGAACTTGCAAAAAAAAAAAAAAAGCATTTGTTGAAGACTATAAATTTTTCAGCATGATATATTGAATAATTTTATCAGGTATGTGATTTGAGCTACCAACCGGCATTATCTGAGATTCTAGAGGTTCTGAAATCTGCATGCGAGACACATGGATTGCCATTAGCTCAGACATGGGTTCCGTGCGTTCAACAAGGCAAAGGAGGTTGCCGCCATTCTGAGGAAAACCTTATTCATTGTGTTTCCACAGAGGATTCTGCTTGCTATGTAGCTGACCCCCACGTTCGGGGTTTTCATGAAGCTTGCTCTGAGCACCATTTGCTCAAAGGGCAGGGTGTTGTTGGGAGAGCATTCATGACTAATCAACCATGCTTTTCAGCTGATCTGACCTCTTATAGCAAGACGGAGTATCCACTTTCTCATCATGCACAAATGTTTGGACTGCAAGCTGCAGTAGCTATACGTCTGCGGAGTATCTCAACTGGTTCATGTGACTTTGTTTTGGAGTTCTTTCTACCCTCAGACTGCAGAAATCCTGAAGAACATAGAAGAATGCTTACTTCGTTGTCCATTATCATACAAAATGTTTGCCGGACTTTGAGGGTTGTGACAGACAAAGAGTTGCAGGAAGAAGCTGTTTCTATAGGCGAAGCGGCAAACCCCTCATTTATTAGATCCAATAAAGAACACACTGAAACTTCTCAAGAAAGGACATCGTGGACCTCTTGTGACGCAGAGTTCCAGGAGAGTTCTACTGTTGTTTCTGCATTCCAGGATGAAAAACCAGATGAAACGCTAAGGAAAGAACCTATGGAGTTTAGGCACCATAATGATTCTGGTTATGGGATGGATTTTGCCGTAAATGAAAACCGTTCTGCTTCTGGGGAGGGTGTCTCTCGTAATGGTAAAAAGGGAGACAGGAGACGCACAAAGGCTGAGAAGACTATTACCTTGGAAATTCTTCAGCAATATTTTGCCGGTAGCTTAAAAGATGCTGCGAAGAGCATTGGAGGTAAGCATCAGTTGTCAAGTAACTTTCATGGATAAGATCCAAATGCATGCCCTTTTTTACCTCTGCTTTCTCATTTTGGTTTGTAATTTTTATACTGATCCTATAGGTTGCTTTATCCTGTTGGACCTTTAACATACAAAAATTTTAACCTGTCTTTTGCTGCTTCTTCTGTCCCCTTCTTTCTAATTCTTGAATTACAGTTTGTCCTACCACTCTGAAGAGGATATGCAGGCAGCATGGAATTAAACGCTGGCCTTCTCGAAAGATCAAGAAGGTTGGTCACTCCTTACAAAAGATCCAACGTGTTATTGATTCAGTTCAAGGTGCCTCTGGCTCTTTACAAATTGAATCGTTCTATTCAAACTTCCCAGAGTTAGCATCTCCAAATGTATCAAGATTGAGCCCTTTTGCAGACTCAAAGTCAAATGAACATCAAAAGGCCTTGAACGCGCAACAAGAAGGATGTGTTATGAGCCCCCATGCTGCTGCATCTAAGTCACCCTCATCTTCTTGCAGTCGAAGTTCCAGTTCAAGTCAATGTTGTTCATCTGGGACAAAACCACAATCTTCCCCTTTGAGTATTGCTGGTAATGACGATCCAATCGTCCAGGAAGAGTCTGTTGATAACGCAGTGAAAAGGGTTAAAAGTGAACCGGAGCTTCATTTATCAAGTGAAGCACTGAAGATTTTACCAAGATCCCAAAGCCATGCATGTGTTGCTGAAAATCCTAAATCAGAAAGCCTTCTAGTGAAGAAGGGTCCTTTGAGATCTCAAGAAGAAGCTCCACGAGTAAAAGTAACACATGGAGAAGAAAAGATTAGGTTCCGGATGCAAAACAGTTGGAGATACAGTGAACTGTTGAGAGAAATTACTAGGCGCTTTGGCATAGATGATCCCAGTGGACTTCAACTCAAGTACATGGATGATGACTCTGAGTGGGTTTTACTAACATGCGACGCAGATCTAGAAGAATGTATTGATGTTTGCATGTCTTCTCAAAACCAAATGATCAAGCTCATTTTAGTTCGTGATTCGCTGCATCATATTGGAAGCTCTTTCGGTAGCAGCAGTCCCATATTAGTGCAGTAGAGAAGTGGTGTAGCTCTAGTTGCAATTAGTTGCCAAAAATGGACATAGTTTCCTCTTTTAGGATTAGATCTGAAATGTTGATTGCTACACATAGTAGATTCACTCTATTTGAGTTTCATGTAAGTCAATCCTTTTGACTATTACAAATGAATTGAGCCATAAGGCAGTAATTGTTTCATTATGCATGGGAAGAAAGGCATTCAGTTTATTACAAAGGTTATATGTAAGATCCTCCTCAAGTTGAACTCTCTAATGAAGAGATGAAAGGGTTTGATTAAAAGGCTGTATGTAGATACTGACAATCCTTTGATAACACTGACTTAAAATATTTTAAGAGAGCGATAACTATTGTTCATCAGGTCATTTTAAAAGCCTCGCAAAATTTTAGGCAATTCGAATTCGGTAGACCGGATTCATGCGGATGGCGTGGACTAAAGCAGACGAAAATTTAATCGGTCAGAATTGTAGTTTTTTGGCCCTAAAATGCCAAAAATGAGGAACGGTCGTGCCGAAGCCATAATTATTGTTCATTAGGTCATTTGTGATAGGCCCAATAAATTTTAGGCGATTCGGATCCGGTAGCACGAGTTCATGCAGATGGGTTGACTATAGCACAAGAAAATTTGAAAATCGGCCGAATTCTAGTTTTTGGCCCTAAAATGCCAAAAAAGGTGGAACGTTCATGGCGAATCAATGACTATTGTTCATAAGGTAATTTTTGATGGCCCTGCAAAATTTTAGGCGATTCAAATCTGATAGCCCGGATTCATGCCGATGGCATGGGGCTATGGCACACGAAAATTTGGAATCGGCCCTCAATTTTTTGGCTCTAAAATACCAAAATAGAGGGAATGTTTATGCCGAATCCATGAATATCGTTCATAAAGTCATTTTTTATGGCCAGCAAAATTTTAGGCGATTCAAATCTGGTTGCCCACGAAAATTTGTATATCAGCCCGAATTCTAGCTTTTTGGTCCTAAAATGAAAAAAGAAGAAGGTATCATCTTGAATCCATGACTATTGTTCATTAGACCATTCGTGATAGCCCGCAAAATTTTAGGGGATTCGTATTCGGTAGGGCTGTGCACGGATCGGATTGGATCGGATTTAGCACATTTTGGATTCGGATTTCGGATTTCGGATTCTAGAAAATGCAATCCGAATCCGATCCGAATTATATCGGATCGGATTCGGATTTTAAAGTTTGGATCGGATCAGATTTCGGATCGTAAATGCCTCAATGTTGCAAACTAATATGTATATTTTCTTTGTAAAAGAGGCAATGCATTAAGAAAAATTCATGTTTATACAATTATGAGAGTACTATGGCGCCAATATAGCTAACTCTAGCAATTGTAAAGGTAATAACTTGGAGGAAGATGTAAAGANCTACAATTATGAGAGTACTATGGTGCAAAGCAGACGATGGACGAGACTCTAGAAGAGTGGCTTTCTGCTGAGGTTGAATATAGCTAACTCTAGCAATTGTAAAGGTAATAACTTGGAGGAAGATGTAAAGAAAGTACTGACTATCCGAAATTAAAGTGTAATATTTATACATTGCCTAATAATTTCGGATTTCGGATCGGATCGGATCGGATCAGATTAAAATATACCAATCCGAATCCGATCCGAAATCCGAAATTTTTATAAACACAACCCGAAATCCGGTCCAATCCGAAATCCGAAATTGAATGGATCGGTTCAGATTTCGAATATCCGATCCAAATGAACAACCCTAGTATCCAGTAGCCCAGATTCATGTAGATGGCGTGATTACATTACACGAAAATTTGGAATCGGCACGAAAATACCAAAAAAGGTGGAACAGTCATGCTGAATCCATGACTATTGTTCATAAGGTCATTTTTTATGGCCCCGCAAAATTTTAGGCAATTCGGATCTGATAGCCCCGATTCATGCAAATGGCGTGAACCTACACGAAAATTTGGAAATCGACCTGAATTCTAGTTTATGGCCCTAAAATGCCGAAAAAGGTGGAACGGTCATGCCGAATCCATGACTATTGTTCATAAGATCGTTTTTGATGGCCCCGCAAAATTTTAGGCGATTCGGATCTGGTAGCCCTGATTCATGTCGATGGCGTGGCACATGAAAATTTAAAAATCGGCCCGAATTCTAGTTTTTTGGAACTAAAATGGAAAAAACGAGGAACGTTCATGCCAAAGTTATGACTATTGTTCATGAGGTCATTTTTATGGCCCCGCAAAATTTTAGACTATTCAGATCCAGTAACCCAGATTCATGCAGATGACGTGAACTATAACACCCGAGAATTTAGAGATTGGCCAAATTCTAGTTTTTTGGCCCTAAAATGACAAAAAACGAGGAATAATCATGCCGAAGCCATGACTATTGTTAATTAGGTCATTTTTTATGGCCCGGCAAAATGATTCGGATCCAGTAGCCAGATGGCGTGGACTATAACAAACAAAATTTTGAAATCGACCTGAATTCGAGCCTTTTGGTCCTAAAATGCCAAAAACGAAAAACGGTCATGCCGAAGCCATGTTAATTAGGTAATATTTTGGGTCCGTCAGCCTAGATTCATGCAGATGACGTGGACTATAAGATACAAAAATTTGGAATCGGCCCGAAAATACCAAAAAAGGTGGAACGGTCATGCTGAATCCATGACTATTGTTCATAAGATCATATTTTATAGCCTCGCAAAATTTTAGGCGATTTGAATACGGTAGCCCGAATTCATGCCGATGGCGAGGACCCACATGAAAATTTGGAAATCGGCCCGAATTCTAATTTTAAGCCGAAAAAAGTGGAACGGTCATGCCGAATCCATGACTATTGTTCATAAGGTCATTTTCTATGGTCCCACAAAATATTAGGTGATTCGAATCTGGTATCCCGGTTTCATGCCGATGGCGTGGACTATAGAACACACAAAAATTTAGAAATCGGCCCGAATTCCACTTTTCTGGAACTAAATTGGTAAAAAACAAGGAACGGTCATGCCAAAGCCATGACTATTGTTCATTAAGGTCATTTTTTATGGACCAACAAAATTTTAGACTATTTGGATCCGGTAACCCAGATTCATGCAGATGACGTGAACTATACAAAGGAAAATTTAGAAATCGACCCGAATTTTAGTTTTTTGGCTCTAAAATGCCAAAAAACGGGGAATGATCGTATCGAAGCCATGGCTATTGTTAATTAGGTAATTTTTGATGGCCCATCAAAATTTTAGGGGATTCGGATACGGTAGCCCAAATTCTAATTTAAGCATGAGTAGCTAGATTTTCACTAGGGTTGTGACCCAACCCTCGTGTGGGAACTCAATGGGTGTTTGATTTATTGCTTGTTTATGGTTGGGTGTTGATTATCTAGCCTTGTTCTTGCTTTTATTTGAAGAAGTAATGGTTGCAAACATTATTTCATGCCTATTTGACTTGGTCTCTACTTGAGAAACAGAGACTTAGTCTAGAAAAACTTGGCTCGCAAAAAATTGGGTCAATCGAGATATTGATAAGCCCAATTAAAGGGTTGAACCTAGAGATAGTAAAACCTGACTTGAGCTTATTATCAACTGTTTTGTTCAATACCCATTTGGACTTAAGAAAGCCAAATTGGGCAAATCACTCTCTGACCGCGAGGTATTGAGTGAGTACTTGAATGTTGATAGCTATAATACATCCCGACCAATAAAATAAGCTTTAAAGCTTACAACTCGTTAAGCGAACACCTAGGCGAAGATCATAATCCTAGGCCCTTTTATCATTTGAAAAATAACCAAAAACAATTTCTCTAGTTTCGTTTTTATAATCGCAATAGAAGTTTAAGTTAGATTTTCAAACAATACCCCAATATTGCGGAAGTGCAAATTAAGATATACAATTTCACGAACTAAGATAGATACTAGTAGCACCCATTCACGTAGCTTCTAGTGGAATTCGACCCCGTCTCTATTGAGGATTATTATTGCATCGACCATTTTCATATCCTTAAATTGAGGAGTGAATTTGGACGAGATCAGAACGGTCATGGGAAGCCATTAATGTTGTTTAATAAGGTCATTTTTTATGTTCCCGCAAAAATTTTGGCGATTTGAATATGGTAGTTCGGATTCATATAGATGATGTGGACTATAAAACACAATTTTTTTTTTAAATCGACCCACATTCTAGATTTTTGTCCCTAAGATGCAAAAAACGAAGAACGGTCATACCGAAGCCATTACTATTGTTCATTAGGTCATTATGATAGTCTCATAAACTTTATGTCGATTCGGATCCGGTAGCCCAGATTCATGTAGATGGCGCGGACTACAGCACACAAAAATTTGAAAATTGGCCAGAATTCTAGGTTTTTGGCCTCAAAATGATAAAACTGAGGAACGGTCATGCTGAAGCCATGACTATTGTTCATTAGATCATTTTTTATAGCGCCGCAAAATTTTAGGCGATTCAGATCCGGTAGCCTGGATTCATGCAGATGGCTTAGACTTATAGACACGAAAATTCAGAAATTGGCTCGAATTTTATTTTTTGGCCCTAATATACCAAAAAAATAAAAGGCCATGCTGAAGCCGTGAGTGTTGTTCATTAGGTCATCTCTAATAGTCTCACAAAATTTTAGGCGATTTGGATGCGGTACACCGGATTCATGTAGATAGAGTGGACTATAACACATAAAAATCGGCCCGAATTCTAGTTTTTTGGCTCTAAAATGCTAATAAAATGAGGAACGGTCATGTCGAGGCAATAACTGTTATTTCATAGGTCGTTTTATATGGGCCGACAAATTTTTAGGCAATCCTGGTTCGGTCATCGGAGCCCATGCCCATGACTAAAGCTAGAGCACACGAAAATCTAGAGATCAAGCGAAATTCTAGTTCTATGGTGCTAAAATGCCAAAAAATGAGGAACAATCATGGTGAGGCGATGACTATTGTTCCTATGTCATTTTTTCTAGACCGAAAATATTTTAGGATATTGGGATCCGGTCGCCGGGCCCGTGCAGATGGCGTGTGCTATAACACACGAAAATCCTAGAATCGAGCGGAATTTCAGTTTTATGTCCTTAAAATGCCAACAAATAAGGAACCATCATGGCTAGGTGATGACAATTGTTACTTAGGTCGCTTTTCATAGGCCGGCAAAATTTTAGGTTATTTGGGTCCGGTCGCCCGGGCCCATGCATATGGTGTGGGCTATAGCACATGAAAATCTCGAAATTGGGCAATATTTTAGTTTTATGGCTCTAAAACGACAAAAAAGAGGAATGGTCATGGATAGGCAATGACTATTGTTCCTTGGTTCGTTTCATATAGGCATGCAAAATTTTAGGCTACCCGGATCCGATTGCCTGGGCCGATGCAGATGTTGTAGGCTATAGCAACACAAAATATGGAAATTGGGCAGAATTCCAGTTTTATGGCCCTAAAATGCCCACAAACGAGAACCAGTCATGGTGAGTCAATAACTATTGTTCCTTAGGTCATTTTTGATGAGTCGACAAAATTTTAGGCGCTCCAGTCGTGCAAGCCGATGCAGATGGTGTGGGCTATAGCACACGAACAACCGGGAATCGAGCGGAGTTCTAGTTTCATGACCCTGAGGAACGAACTTGTCAAGACGATGGCTATTATTCTTTAGGTCGTTTGTGATGGGACGGCAAAATCTTAGGCGATCCGGGTCCGGTCGCCTGTCGCGCCCCTATTTTCCCCAAGCACTCCTTTCGGGGCCGGTTTCAAAAGGTTTATGACATTGGTTGGGACAACTCATTCCTTTTGGGAAAGAGGTTTGCATATTTTGAAGAGTCGTCACCTAACGATTTTAAGGTGCATTAGGGCACCTACTAAGGGTTCATTTACAACTACTTTTGATAATCAGAGACAAGGTAAGGGCTTGAAATTATATCCTAAGGGGAAGGTGTTAGGCACCCCTCAGGATCCACAAGTGTGGTTCCCGGCCAAATAGCATTTGTCAATTTCATACAACTAGCAAGTAAACAAATATGGTTCAAATAGTGGGGATTTTAGTCAAAGTACACATATGTTTGAAAACAGTTAATAGGAAGATAGCTTTGAAAAGAATTATAGTCTAAGCATGTATATAGAGTACAAGTATCCTAGGTTTGTTTGTAATATAGATCACATCAATGCAATACCCGGTATGACACTCCTCGATGAGGGGCTACACGTGGTATTAGCGCACCGGTCATCATATTCATATCTACCCTTTCCCATCCCGTGAAGGTAACTAAAGCGAGTGTTGGTCACGAGCTCTATTGCATGCTGTTACCCGTCCCTTCCTATTAGTTCCGGAGAAGTTTAGGACTTCTATCCTATAAAGGGGGTTCTAGGTAGACCCTCAGGTTTTAAAGGTAAAATACTAAGGCGACATATAGAAAAACAAATAGGACTGCAGATAGGGGTAACACATAAACAGGAAAGGCCCAAGTACCTCCACAAATAATGCACATAATCAGCGTGACTCAAACACAGTTAAGGTCTTGGTTTAAATCCAGATCCTAAAACATGGTATCTAAGTGATAATAATAGAGAAACAGATTTATTGCATAACTCAGAGAGGAAGTCCCAATCAGTTTGCCTATTGATTTTACGCTTACTGATAATTAGACAGTAATCACAGGAGGACAATTCCAGTTTTTATTTTATTTTTAGGTTGATTACCTAAGGCTTGCCTAGGCGTAGGATCATATATGACAGTCATCAGAGGTGTAACAGTTTTAGGTTGTTATTCCTAAGGGCATGCAGTTCTAAGTGTCTGCAGAATATACAAGAGTTAATTACCAGTTGTTAGAGCGGGGTGACTGTTTCATACTCTTCTATGCGTCTGTGTTTAAACTAGGTGTAATTAAGCGAGTGTGATCCTATAACATGATATCTAATGCAGAATGATGCACGTTCAGAAGCACTAAAGCAGGATCTCTAAATGCATACAAGATCATGGCATTATGCACAGTTTCAGAATAGGCATAAGTGATAGTTTTTAATGTTGTTTGTTCTGGAACAGGATTTCTAAGTGCGGAGCATGGTTTTAGCATGATGATTGCATGAATAACAGCTTATGTTAACACATTCATCCTGGACAGGATTTCTAAACGATAGGGATGCTGAAAAAAACAGTATATATGAATCCTAGGGAACATGGTATCTAATGCATGACATGCTTGCGTGTGTTATCCCTAAACATGGATGTTATTGCGCACAGAATAAAAGTAAACCTATAAGCATGGTTTCTACCCTTGGATACACTACAACATACATATTACCCTCCCCTTTTCACTATCCAACCCCAGAATTATTTACAAATAATTATTACAGACCAGTGGGTATGAATTACATAACCGAAATAAGAAAAATAAGAAGCTAACTATAGGGAGCCTACACTATAGGCCCAAATCTCTATATCCTCAATGCCAAGTGGTATTTCACATTCTTTCTCATAATCCGGGTGTGTCGGAGTTCCCTAAGGACCTCAAGGGATCCCGGGCAGTGCTCACACCTAGATTTCATAGCCATAGTAGAGTAAGTGTAGTGTGGAAGGGCCAACCTTAGTGTGTCAAAGTTCAGAGGGAGCTCAAGGGTCCCAAAGCAATGCTCACACAAAGGGGGCAGAACTTAAGGATCTAGGAGTAAAGTGAGAGTGCTTGACATAGTTTTGAAAGCTTTGAGTAAGGAAACGGTTTTACACAAGAAAGACTGGTTTTTCAAAAAAAAAAAGAGTTTTGCAAAAGGATTTTTATTCGGTAAACAGTTTGAGAAAAGAGTAATGCAGGCAGAATAAACACATCCACATCTTAGGATCAGAACATCATACTAAGACAAGTTCAGCAACCACAAACAAGGTAGTGAGGGATTGGGGACATACAAGGCACAAAGTAGTGAACATGTAACATGCAGAAGTAGACATAGCTGCAGAATCAGAACTTCCTAAGGGGGTTCATGGGATTGGGATACATCATAGTATGGGTTTTGACTAGACATAACAGTATCAAACAACTTAGGTTAACACCAGTAGAGGCATGCCCTAACTAAAGCTAGTATACTGACATAGGGATAGAGAGAGTCACATAGAAACAGGTTTCAAGTACATAAGGACATGCTGATGAAAGTCAAGTATAACTTAACATGATAGATGAAGCACATGATTTTAATTACATGTCCAACAACAAAACGATAGATAGAAACATAATGAATTGAAGCAGCAAAATAAACATGTTGGTTTGGAACTAGGATTAAAATCAGAACATACCAGTGAAGTGAAGAAGACAATAAACACAAAGTAAGGTAGGAGCACAATAGTTAGCCTTGGCTTGCAGCCGGCTAGCTTAGAACAGTAACAAGTAGTACGGAGAATAGAGAAGAAAGAAGAGAGCGGGAAGTTTTAGTAGAGAGAGAGGTATTGAACCAGTGAGTTCGTATGTAGCTTAATGAAAGAGTGAAGGTACTTATAGTTTTGAAAATAGACAGAAAATAAGGTAACAAATGATAGTTCAGCAAAATTATGGAAGTGCACATCAATTAGAATCACATTAATAGCAGTACTCCCTTTAATTAAGAAGTCAATATTCAAACGGGTACAAACAATGATAACATAAGGAAAGGAAATCATATATACTGATGGTAACACATAAGGAAATAAATTTCAACAAAGTATAAGACATGTAATAGGGGCTAAGTTCAGAATACTCCAATTAAGGAAAGAACGTGTGAATTAGTTTGACAGAATTATTCATAGAAATAAGGCAGAAAATTCTGAAAATCAACAAGAAATCCTCGAGCGAGATTCAAAGCACATGAAATTAGCACCAATTAGGGAAAGTATCATGTATGACTGGAATACCACGCAGGGAAATAATTTTAGCATATAGAACAAGTAATTAGTCTAGGTTTAGAAAATCTAATTAAGGAAAGGTCTATAAGAATCGATTAACAGTAGAATCAATCAAATAAGGCAAGTGAATAACTCATGGGTCAAAATCAGTAATGTATTACCATAGGAGATCAGTGAAGGACACTAATCCCAGGGAATGAGGGATTCGAATAAGGATAACATCAGCTAAAGGAAATTAACACGAATTAAATAGATAATAGTCGAGAAATCTGAAACACTAGTAATCACAGTAGAGTAAAATCATACGAAATTAGGGATTCACATGAATTACAGAGTAAACATTGATGTAAGCGGGAAAAGCAAGAAAATCAGAGACATAGATGAACACCATAGGGTAAAGTTTCAGATAATCATAAAGCTCATGAGACCCAAGCACATATGCAAACATATTATCAGAGACAAAATCAGGAACTCAGGGTTTAGGACTAAAGATTAGGGTTCTAACACAACAACTCAGATAAAGAGAGAGACTTAAATAAATCTCTAAAACACAGTAAAAATCCTAGGATAACACTGAAAAATCATAGGAAAACCGTTTTAAAAAGGGGTTATGAAACCCTAGTTTGAAGATGAAGAATCGTTTTAGGGAAACGGAACATCTTTAAGGAAAACATCAAAATAGCCTGTAATATGCCAAGATCTATTACGGATCCAAATAAATCAGGTGATAGTATTTAGGGTTTCATGGAGACAACCCAAAGAGAAGAAAAATCGGCTAAAGAACCACTGGTTCTAGCCAAAAATGAAGAGATCTTACTCGGACGACCGTAGATGGCCGAAAAACGGCATGAAAGGCCATAGGTGGGAGTTGAACCGCTCCAGGTTCACTTGAAGACCTCAAGGTAGTGTCAAGCAGGCATAGGAGGAGACATAGGCTAGAAGGGGTGAGACCTCATGGTTTCCGACAAGAGAGGTGGCCGGAGAAGAGAGACAGAGTTCATCGGAGGGGGGGGGGAGGTGAGAAGGTTCTATAGAGAACCAGAGAGAAGGTGAGAGAGAATGAAACGGGGTAAAATGAAAAGGGGGGAGGGAGGGGTAGTCGTTTAGGATTAATTATGGTAGGGATTAATCTGGGCCGTTGATTTGAAATAATCAACGGCTCAGATTGAATGGGGGATTGGGTCGAGTAGGATTTAAAGACTGGTCCTGATGCGTTGGGCTAATTAATTGGGTTGGGGTCCGGGTAGATTAGGCTAAAATTAGGATTAAAATGGCTATTTGTTAAATACCCATTTAAAATAGATAAATAATTAATAAAAATGGTTAATAATTATAAAAAATGAAATTGATGCTTAGTAGATGAAATTAAAGTAATTAATTAGTATTTAAAATAAAAATGACTAATTATTTGGTAAAAATAGCACAAAATATATAGTTAAGCTATAATTGCGAAGTTATTGCAATTATAGCCAAATAATGCCAATATGGCTAATTTGTGAAATAATTAAATCCTAATAGGATAAAAAATGATGTAGTAAGCCAAGTAATATTTTGAAACTATCTGTAATGCAATTTATGATTAATTATTGGATATAAAAGTACTGGATAAATTAGAAATAAATTGATAAAAATTATGAAAAATACCAATTGTTATAAAAATTGATTTTGAAGGTATATATGCAAATTAAAAAATAATTTTAGGAAACATTGGGTATCAAAATCACCGGGGCCCATGCATAAGGGTTGGGCTATATCACACGAAAATTTGACAATTAGGTAGAATTTCAGTTTTATTGCCTTAAAATGCCAACAAAAGAGGAACGATTATGGCGAGGCGATGATAGGAAAATTTTTAGACGATCCGGGTTGGCCGCCCAAGCCGATGCAGATGAAATGGGCTGTAGTACACAAAAATCTTGGAATCGGGCGAAATTCAAGTTTTATGGCCCTAAAATGCCAAAACATTGAGGAACGATCATAGCGAGGTGATGACTATTGTTCTGTAGGTTGTTTTGATAAGCAAGCAAAATTCTATGCTATTCGGGTCCAGTCTCCCATGCCCATGTAAATGGCGTGGGCTATATCACATAGAAATCTAGGAATTGGGTGGAATTCCCATTTTATGGCCTAAAAATGCCAAAAAGCGAGAAACTATCATAGCGATGCGATGACTATTGTTCCTTAGGTCATTTTTTATGGGCCGAAATTTTTTAGGCGATCCGGGTCCGGTCGCTTGGGCCCAAACAGATGGCGTGGTCTATAGCATTCAAAAATCTAGGAATCGGCAAAATTCTAGTTTTTTGGCCCTAAAACACAAAAAATGAGGAAAAGTCATGGCAAGGTGATAAAATATTATTCCTTAGGTTGTTTTTGATGCGCCGACAAATTTTAGGCGATCGCAGTCCGATAGCGCGAGCCCATGTACATGGTGTGGGTTATAGCACACGAAACTCTGGGAATCAGGCGTAATACAAGTTTTATGACTCTAAAACGCAAAAATGGAGGACCGGTCATGGTGAGGCAATGCCGATTGTTCCTTAAGTAGTTTTTGATATGCTGGTAAAATTTTAGGTGATCGGAGTCCGGTTACCCGGGCCCTTGTAGATGACGTTGGCTATATGACACGAAAATTTGAAAATCAGGCGGAATTCCAGTTTTATGGCCCAAAAATGCAAAAAATGAGGAACGGTCTTGGCAAGGCAATAACTATTGTTTATTAGGTCATTTTTTATGGGGCTAGAAATATTTTAGGTGATCCGTGTCTGGCCGCCCGGTCCAAGGCAGACGACGTAGGACACAAAAATCTGAAAACTGGGTGGAATTCTAGTTTTATGGCCCTAAAACGCCAACAAACAAGGAATGCTCGTGAGAGGAAATGACTATTATTCCTAAGGTAGTTTTTGATGTGATGGCAAAAGTTTAGGAGATCCGGGTCCCATCGTTCGGGCCCATGCAAATGGCGTGGGCTAGTACACGAAAACTAGGAATATGGTGAAATTCTAGTTTTATGGCCCTGAAATGCCAAGAAATGAGGAAAGATCATGGCGAGGCGATGTAATTTTTTCCTCTCATTTTTGATAGGCCGACAATATTTTAGGCGATTCGGGTTTGGTCATCTGGGCCTATGCGGATGATGTGGACTATGGCACACGAAAAACTGGGAATCAGGCAGAATTCTAGTTTTATGGCGCTAAAATGCCAAAAAATGATGAACGATCATGGTGAGACAATGATTACTATTCCTTAGGTCATTCTTATGGGCTGGAAAATTTTTAAGCAATCAGGGGTCCGGTCCTCCGGGCCCATGAATATGGTGTGGTCTATTGCATACCAAATTATGGGAATCATGCGGAATTATTTTTATGGCCCTAAAACTCCAACAAACGAGGAACGATCTTGGCGAGGTGATGATTATTGTTCCCTAGGTCTTTTTTGATAGACCGATAATGTTTTAGACGATTTGGGTCCGGTCGTCCGGGCCAATGCAGATGGTGTGGGCTATAGCACATGAAAATCTGAGAATCGGGCGAAATTCCAATTCTATGACCCTAAGAAGCCATAGAAATGAGGAATGGTCATGGAGAGGCGATGACCATTGGGTCGGAAAATTTTTAGGCGATCTGGATCCAGTCGTCCGGGCCCATGCAGATGACATGGGCTATAACACACGAAAATCTGTGAATCGGGCAGAATTTCAGTTTTATGGCCCTAAAATGTAAAAAACCGAGGAACGACCGTGGCGAGGTGATGACTATTGTTCCTTAGGTTATTTTTTATGAGCCGGAAAAAATTTCGGCGATGTGGGTCCGCTCATCTGGGCCCATGCAGATGGTGTGGGTTATAGCACATGAAAATGTGAGAATTCTAGTTTTATGGCCTAAAACGCCAACAAAAGAGAAACCGTCATGGCGAGGCGATGGCAATTGGTCCTTAGGTTGTTTTTGACGAGCAAGAAAATTTTTGGTGAACCGAGTCTAGTCGCCTGGGCCGATGCAGATGACGTGGGCTATATCATACAAAATCTAGGAATAGTGTGGATTTCCAGATTTATAGCCCTAAATACCAAAAAATGAGAAACGATCATGGAGAGACGATGACTAATGTTTGCTAGGTCATTTTTTATAGAGAGACAAAATTTTCTTCGATCAGGGTCCGGTCGCTCGAGCACATGCAAATGTCGTGGGCTATAGCACAAAAAAATCTGGAAATCAGGCGAAATTCCAGTTTTATGGCCCTAAAATGCCATAAAATGAGAAACAATCATGGAGAGGTAAAGACTAATGTTCCTTAGGTCATTTTTGATGGATCGACAAAATTTTAGGCAATCCGGGTCTGGTCGCTCGGGCCCATGCAGCTGCCATGGGCATTAGCATTCGAAAGTCTGGGAACCGGGCGAAATTCTAGTTTTATGGGCCTAAAAAGCCAAAAAACGAGGAATGGTCTACGCGATACGATGAATATTGTTCCTTAAGTCATTTTATATGGACCGAATTTTTTTTGGCAATCCGGGTCCGGTTGCCTGGGCTATATAGCACACGAAAATATGAGAATCTGGCACAACTCCAGTATTATGGCCCTAAAATATCGAAAAAATGAGGAACGGTCACGACAAGGTGATGACTATTGTTCCTTATGTCAATTTTGATGGGCCGGAAAAATTTTAGGCAATCCGGATTCGGTCGCGCAGGCCCAAATAGATAGCATAGGCTAGTACACAAAAATTTAGGAACCAGGCGAAATTCCAGTTTTATGGATCTTAAAAAATAAAATAAGAAAGGAGTAACGGTCATGGCGAGGCGGTGAAAATTATTCATTCGGTCGTTCTTGATGGGCCAGCAAAATTTTAAGCGATTCGGGTCTGGTCTCCCGGACCCATGCAAATGGCCGAAAAACTAGGATTCAGGTGGCATTCCAATTTTATGGCCCTAAAACGCCAAAATATGAGGAACGGTCATGGCGAGGTGATGACTATTGTTCCTTAGGTCGTTTTTAATGGGCAGCAACATTTTTTGTGATTCGGGTCCGATCGCCCAGGTCCATGCAGATTGCGTGAGCTATAGGACACGAAAATTTAGGATTCAAAATTTCAGTTTTATGGTCATCAGAAACGACTAATGAACAATACTCATTTCTTTATCGTGATTGTTCCTCATTTGTTTGCGTTTTAGGGACACAAAACAGAAATTTATGACGATTTTCAATTTTTGTGTGTTAATGTTGAGGTCATCTTCATGAATTCAGGCGATGGACTCCGAATCTCCTACAAGTTTTTGGGATCATCAGAAAAGGCCTAATGAATAATAGTTATTGATTTGCTTTAATTGTTTATTGTGTCTTGGCCTTTAGAGCCACAAAATAGGAATTCATAACGATTTTCAATTTTTCATATGCATTGTCCACGCCATATTCGTGTATTCAGGCAATGTTTTCTGAATCGTCTATAATTTTGCGGGATTATAAAAAATGGCCCATTGAACAATTGTCGTCGCTTCGACATGACTGTTTCTCATTTTTTGTCATTTTTTGGCCATAAAGTAAAAATTTAGGACGATTTTCAATTTTTCGTATGTAATGTCCCATCTTCATGAATTCAGGCGACGAACATCGCCTGAATTTGTGTGGGGCCATCAGAAACGTCCTAATGTACAATGGTCATAGCTTTTACATGATGTTCAGGTTCATTTTTGTGTTCTTGGGTCATGCAAGATGAATTTGTGATTATATCCTCTTTTTCGTGTGTATTAGCACATGTTGATTTTTTAGAAATTTTTTTATGGATCCTTACTAGCCTGACATTTCGTCGGTCCATAGGAAACGACATAGTAACCCGTACTATTTGCTTCTTCATCACTTTCGGGTTCATTTTTTGGTGTTTCGAGGTCATTCAACATGAATATATGACTATATTCACTTTTTAGTGTGTACTAGTGCATACTGATTTCATAGAAGTTTTTGTACGTACTCTAATTTGTTTGAAATTTTGTAGGTCCATCAGAAACGGACTAGTGATCAATACTCATTACTTCACCATGACTTTCGAGTTTATTTTTAGCATTTCAAGGTCATGCAACACGAATTTATGATTATATCCACTTTTTCATGTATATTAGTGCATGCTGATTTTGTACAGTTTTTTATGGACTTTGATTGGTATGAAATTTCGAATGTCCATAAGAATCAACCTAATGACCAATATTCATCGCTTCGCCATGACTTTCAGGTTCATTTTATGGCATTTCGTGGTCATGCAATACGAATTTATGATTATATCTATTTTTTGTATCTATTAGTACATGTTGATTTTGTAAAAAATATTTGGCGGACTCCAGTTGGCCTGAATTTTTGTAGGTCCATAGGAAACAGTCTTGTAACTAATACTCATTGCATCACCATGACTTTCACGTTGATTTTTGTTAGTTTGGAGTCATGCAAAACGAACTTGTGATTATATTTACCTTTTCACGTATAGAATTTTTTTTGAAGGACTTCGATTGGCCTGAATTTTCGCAGATTCATAAAAAACGGCCTAGTGACCAATACTCATTGATTCGCCATAACTTTCTGGTTCATTTTACGGAGTTTCATGGTGATGCAAAACGAATTTGTGATTGTACCCATTTTTTCGTGTATATTATTACATGCTGATTTTGTAGAATGTTTTGACGGACTATGATTGGCTTGAAATTTGTAGGTCCATAGAAAAGGGCCTAGTGAAAAATATGTACTATTATTTTGCATGACTCAGGTTTATTATGTAGCGCGTCGATATCATGCAATACGAATTTGTGATTATATCCATTTTGTGTGTATTATTACATGTTGATTTTGTAGAATCTTTTTTACGGACTCTGTTTGGCCTGAAATTTCGTAGGTCCATAGAAAACGTCCTAGTTACCAGTACTCATTGCTTAACCATAATGTTCGGATTCATTTTTGGTGTTTCGGGAGTCATGATATACGAATTTGTGATCATATCCACCTTTTTTACGTGCATTAGTACATGCTGATTTTGTATATATATTTTGACAAACTACGATTGGCTCGAATTTTCGTAGGTTCTTAGGAAACGGTCTAATGACTAATAGTCATTATTTTGCCATGAACATGGGATTCATTTTATGACATTTCATAGTCATGAAATACGACTTTTTGATTATATCAACTTTTCCAGGTGTATCGGTACATACTTATTTTGTAGAATTTTTTTATGACTCTGATTAGTATGAAATTTCATATGTTCATAAGAAACGGCTTAATTACTAGTACTCATTACATCATCATGAATTTTTGGTTCATTTTTATGGTCTTTTAAAGTTTATAAAATACGAATTTAAGATTATGTCCATTTTTTGGTGTGTATTACTGTATGCTGATTTTATAGAATATTTTTTGACACGCTTTGATTGGTCTGAAATTTTATAGGTTCATAAGAAATAGCCTAGTGATCAAAACTGATTGTTTCGGTATGGTTAACGTTGCTTTTTGATTTTCACGTTCATATTATGGTGTTTAATGGTCATGCAACACGAATTTATAATTATATTTACTTTTTTATGTTTGTTAGTACATGTTGATTGTGTAAAAAAAATTGAAGGACTTCAAATGGCCAGGATTTTCTTAGGTCCAAAGGAAACGTCCTAGATCAATACACATTGCTTCTCCATGACTTTCGAGTTTTTTTTGGGTGATTTGGCGTCATGCAATACGAATTTATGATTATCCATTTTCGTATGCATCAATACATGATGATTTTGTGAAAAAAATTTACGTACTCCAATGGCCTGAAATTTTGTAGGTCCATAGGAAACGGCCTAGTGATAAATACTCGTCGCTTCGCCATAACTTTTTGGTTCTTTTATTGTTATTTGGGGTTCATGCAACGAATTTGTGATTATATCCACTTTTTGTGTGTATTAGTAAGTGTTGATTTTGTAGAATTTTTTCACGGATTCCAATTGATTTGAAATTTTATAGGTCCATAGGAAGCGGCCTATTGACTAGTACTCATTACATTACCACGACTTTCGGGTTCATTTTTGATATTTTTGAAGGATTCTGATTGGCATGATACTTTGTAGCTCCACAGGAAACAGTCTAATGACTGATACTCATAGCTTCGTCATGACTTTCAGATTCATTTTATGGCGTTTCCGGGTCATATAGCATTAAATTATGAATATATCCACTTTTTCATGCAGATTAGTACATGTTGATTTTGTAGAATTTTTTTGGACGAACTCTGATTGGCTTGAAATATTGTTTGTCCACAAAAACGGCCTAGTGACCACTACCCATTGCTTCCTCATGACTTTGGGGTTCATTTTATGGCGTTATGGGGTTATGCATTATGAATATGTGATTATATTTACTTTTTCGTTTGTATTAGTATATGCTAATTTTGTAATAAAAAAAAGTTGACGGACTCCGGTTGTTCTGAATTTCTATGGGTCCATAAGAAACGGCCTAGTGACCGATACATATTGCTTCGCCATGACTTTCGGGTTGAATTTTGGTATTTTGGGTCATGCAACACGAATTTGACATTATATCCATTTTTTCATTTGTAGAATTTTTTTGACGGACTCCGATTGACCTGAATTTTCGTTGGTCCATACCAAAAGGCCTAAGGGCCAATACTCGGTGATCGCCATGACTTTCGGATTTATTTTATGGCGTTCCATAATGACGCAACATGAATTTGTGATTATATCCACTTTTTCATAAGTCTTAGTATATGTTGATTTTATAGAATTTTTTTGACGAACTCTGATTTGCCTAAAATATTTTAGGTCCATAAGAAACCTAGTGACTAATATTCATTGATTCACCATGAATTTCGGTTCAGTTTATGGCATTTCAAGGTGATGCAACAATTTTTCTGACAGACTTCAATCGGCCTAAAGTTTTGTAGTTCCATAGTAAATAGATACTCAATCTAAAATTGACAGCGTATAGCAAAATTTGACTGAAAACACAAATTCTTTGTTCCTTCTTTTACTGAGAATATAATTTGTATTACAATTAACACAGCTATTTTGATGTGTTCTCCAGAAGGCTATACAATGTAGTCATGGACATCTAAGGGCTCCCCCTTTCCCTGCCCCCCCCCCCCCCCCAACCCAAACTCAAAAACTAGAGGAAAAAGAAAAAGAAAAAGAAAAGACTATGTATCCCTACAAAAAGGCAGCTCTTTCAAATGTAAGCTTGTATTGGAGTTGTGCTGTAGGTAAATTACAAACATCAAGTCATGGCTTCGGAGAAAAAAGATTAGATCTAACACCTGATTAGATTAGAATTGGGAAGATGTTGATGGCCGATCTTCTTGCTTCTCTAAGAGCACACATCTTGATGGTGGACCAAACATGCTTAATAGTACCTGCAGAGGAGGAGCAAGTGGAGCATTTAAGGCTCGCTTGGTACGACGGATAAATGACAATTACTCTCGGGATTAAATTTGAGATGAGTTTATTCCACATTTGGTTGGGATAAAATCGTGGTATAACTAATCCGGGATTAGTTATTCCGGGATTGTAGTGTTTTTTTATCCCTATGGGAGAATGCGATAACTAATCCTGGAATAACTAATTCCGTTATAATTAATCATGGCCAACCAAACGACCCCTTAGAAGGCATAACCAAGGTTGCTTCAACTTTCAAGATCTCCATGAATTATTTCCAACACGGTTTTAGAATTCTACAATTTTCAACTAAAATTAAGGATTGAGTACACTAAATAAACTTTAGTTCAGTAAACATTTTATCTTTTTAAACTCTTCCTCTCTTTTTTTGGGTGCAAAATGAGTGCAACTATTGAAATACAGCAATCCTATGTTTCCAGTTCCACTAAGATCATCGTCGTCGTTTCAAGTTCTTTTTTCTATTTTGTTGTTCTTGTGAAACATAATAATGAATTATGATTTCAAAGGATAGGATAAAGTACACTTTATGCTATATTTACTTTTCTTATCATTCGGAATAGTTGTTAAATTCAAGTCACTTACAGGTAAAAATACGAGTCCATGTAGAAAACCAAGAAGAACCAAAGCCAGGTACATTTGGAAGTAGTAAACCTGCAAAATGTAGATTAAGATGAGGACAACCAGAACAAGAGTTTCACTCCCAAGACTTTGTGTGCAAGTAGACATACCACAAAAACTTCTGTCCTTGAGAAACAAAGAACAAGGACACCGACGAGCTTGGTAAGCGTGATACCACTGCAAAAGGTGAGAATAATAAATAAGTGAGAATACTCTTCTAGGTATATATTTTCTTCAATATCTACCATATTTAAAAGACAGATATTTATTGTGTTGCTTTGCATTATTAACTTCGAAGTCATAGGTCCATTAGCTTTCTCTGTGGCTAGTAAACATACGTCGAATGGGATTAGATCCTTTTCTAGATTTGTTATGGCAGCTCGTTGTAGGTCCACGTAAGTCCTATTTTTCAAATTTGTTTTTCACATGTCCTGACAGTTCATTTTATATGATGTCGCTATGTGCTAAAATTCAATCTGTTATGGACATGTATTCATATCAAGTTAACATCCTGCTAGCCGTTAATTCCTGTTTTAGAAAGTATTGCCTTGTAGTTATATCTGTTTATAAACAAGCTGACTCACTATTTCTAATCCTATTGATAAAAGTCAAAAAGTAGACTTGATTAAAGTTCGTTTCACTGAATTGGTAAAATGGAGAAGCAAAAACAAATGAATTGTTTAAACGTGATCTAACATAAAAGAGAGATCAGAAGACATAATCCATCCTATCATCTCCCATTAGTATAAGAGAATGCAAACCTGAATACAGAAGCGCCCATAGTAGTCAGTGCCTCCTTCATCCGTTGATTTCTATCTCCACTGCTGACCTGCATAAAGTGCATCAGAATTAAAGAGAGAACCCTAGGATGAACGCCTCTAACTGAACATACAGAAAAATGAATAAAGATAACAAATAATATTGTTGTACACCAACAACCCTGAATTAACCTAGCTCAATGGGGATATAAAGCCAAACTATCTTGTTTTGACTTCCTATTTAGGGTCATAATTGACTGCCCAAGCTAAGTTTTGCGGCAAATGTATAATTCGCCGCAGGAGGTTCATCGCTAATAACTCAATGAAAGACATCATTTGAACAATTCACTTAGTAGACAGAGCACTAAATTTTTACTAGAACTTATTAGTCATTAGTTTTACTCAATCGGACAACAAAACCCTTCTCAATCTCTTTGGAGACAACTACATTTGTTCAATATACAGTAATTCCCTAACTGGACCTACTCAAGTTGAGCTCTATTCTCCCATTATTTTAAAAATAGTAGACAAACATAGATCACTGTGATAGAAAACTAACCAAGAAGGCATGTGTTATATGGACACAGAATTCAACAGCAATACCGACGGACATCACAAGGTTAACAACAGATACAGCATTGAGCTGGATTTTTAGAATTGCCATTACTCCCTGCAAAACAATGTAAAATGTCACAGCCAGAGAGAATAAAACAGGTACAATGATATGAACTCAAACAATTGATCATAGAAGAAAATATACCATAAGATCCAGAACAATCATAGCCAGCACAAGCAAGATAATTGCTGAAGTCCATAAACTGGATGTAGCAAAAGGTATAAAGAAACAGAGTTAACATCACAGATATGAAAAAAAATAAAGGTGTTTTGTTCCAGGAAGCAAGAAAGAATTGAAAGGAACGGCATTCCAAGTAAGAGATAATCTACTAACCTACATGTGATCACTAAGCATACAATAAATACAGCACCTGTAGAAAATGAAAAAGATAATTGATTAATGTTTCTAAATTTGTCATTTTAAAAATACCCAATGTTTCCTAATTGAGAAATGATAGCGACATATATAAAGAGCATAAAGAGAGATGACACTGACCAATAGCAATAGCTAAATTAATTAGGGCTGTCCTCCATATGCTCAGATATTGCTCGAAGAACATATAAAACACAGCATATGGAAAGATCTCCATCTGCACAAGTCAAAGTGATAAGCCATGGCTAACACACAGAATTTTAAGAAAATGCAGGCCAAGTGTGTGATTGTCTGGAAGAAGATAATGGGACGAATCACAGATTGGTAGCAGTTTACTTATGGGGTTTAATTACAGGCTCTAAGAACTCTTTCACTTGGCACAATTTCCTTTATATGCCACATAAGTTTTTCTTCCTTTTTACCACGACTCTTATAAATACAGATAATTATATTCTAGTTATATAAAATTTGCAAGACACCATGACACGAATATCTAACCTCCAAAATCTCTTGAAAGTTCCTCAACGAAAATTTTAGTTTTACTAAACTTACCAAAATTTTAATAATACAACTATAACATGCCTATGGTTTTTGGATTGGATCAAATAATCCCTATTTCAGATCATCTTTCCTTCTGTTTGGTTCAATCAGAATTGGCATAAACGACAGTAAGAGTATTCTCTTTATAAAATGACCTAATTGTAGCTAGACTTCTCAAATTACCATATTTACTAGCTAACAATGTACTTATTAAGAGCGTATTCACATTCATGATATCCACTATGAATAACAAAAGTAAATGTGTTTATCTCCTACTCTCATCGATCTTGCACAGCCTACCTCCCTCGACCGTCAGAGTTTATAATCAGAAGAACAGCTAGATGAGATTAACCAAATTTTCCAGCAGTAACTGCCTCTGCACTGCAAAACAATTTTCTTTTCGAATATCCATTATCTTGCTACCCTCATGAATTTTAAAGAATGAGTTGCAATCGGATTTTTGACAACGATCTTGACATAAAAGTCTTGATATGCGTAAATAAATTGCATTAATTACTAAAACACAAAGAAATGAGTTGAATACACGAATGACAATGCTCTAAAGGCTATAATGAGAAATAAAACAGAAGTACGAACTTACTAGCAGATAGTAGCATTAGTTTATCACCAGAATGTATATACTAATAGTTGAACAAATAAAAACAAAAGAGAAAATCTTGGTACAAAAGTAGATTGTCACTAGAATTGTCATTAAAATTAGTAGAGACAACAAAGAGAGGCCACGCAGTTAAGTTCCTGAAAAGGATACCAATACTTCATTGTGTTGCATTCAGAAATTACCTTTAGAGAATCAGAAAGCCTTGAACTGAAGTCTCGTGCAGCCCTCATGGAATTGACATAGTCAACCTGAAGAAAATGGCTAGAGATTGAAGGCATGGACCTCTAGACGAAGTTTAGTGAACTATAAGGTAAAGGATTGAGAATGATTACATACTTGTTTGTTAAGAGGTGTGTGATATGTACGAAAGGCTGATGCTTTAATAATACCATCCTCATAGCCTGATGGCCAACACAAAAGGAGCAAAGTTAAAATTAATGGGAGCTGGTTCAGACGAACCATTGCTACTGACTGCAAGATATATATCACATTTAAGGGAAACAACCAACAATACATATAATCACTGGTCAACCTTCAAGCTCCACATTGGTGGTGTAAGCCCCATTGCCACCTTTAGCACAATCACTGGAAGGTAAAGCATTCAGGAACCATGGAAGCTTCTCTCGAAACTGTTGAGTTGTGGGGCGACCATTTGCTAAATCTGAATGACGGAAACACTGAAGGAATCCAAATGTTAGTCAAGTACTCAATTCAACAGTTTTCTGTTGGCTTAATGATTTTCATGTAACTGAGGCATTCATAGGCATGACACTAGCTAAACGTAGAAAATGTCCAAGGAAATTTCAAAAGCCAAAATAAAAAGGATATTTGAAACTGAAGAACACATTTTGCTTACGGGCACATTGCAATACAAAGCACAAATAAAAAATTATATCAGATAGAAACATTTGAATTACCGTTGTGCAATCCTTGCATACGCTGTTCGGGCTACAGGAGCCACTACTGGGCGAACAACATGGGGGCTGAAAGAAAAGAGATACTTTCAGTTAGTAATAGAATATTATTAAATAAAAGAAAAGTATATCAAAAAGTAATAGCAGTAAACTCTTTCTTTTGTTTTTTGATAGGGCAATAGCAGTAGACTTTTAGCGGCAGTGATGTGAGATGTAGCACAAGAAGGACGCCATACTATGAGCTAAACGGCAATTCTTGAGCCCAAAACGCTTTAAAACATCGCAGTTTGTAAAGTTCTATCACATTTCATTCAGTTATTTGAGCACGCAAGAAGTGGTGAACTTAAAAAAGAGTGGTCTACTTCAAAGCAAATTGGAAAAACACACATGACAGTACAAAAAGTAGCCATTTTAAAGCTGTAATAGTACAATTGAAAAATATTAGAATGAGAACAGAGTATAACAAGTCAAACACCTTTTACTATGAAATGTTGGGTAAGCATTCCAGTCATGACACTATTCTTCTAAAGAAAGAAAGTAGACGAACCTGATCATCAGGAGGACAAAAACTACTATTTGTGAATTTTCTACAGCACCCAAAAGCTTCTGGAGATATCCAAACAAGAAAATCATCAAGCCATGAAGCAGCCGGTTTAGCAATGTAACTTGATTCTGGTGTTAAAGATGCTCTGGCTATCTGCAGAATACAAAGTTAAGCTAAAGTAAAGCATGAACAATATGAGGAAAATATCTCCTTAAGCAAAAAAGATTTACAAACCATAACACTCGCATCAATGAAGACCATATGCAATAAATCTTAGAAAGCACATGATCCAAGTGGGATGAACTCAAGAGTTAGGGGTCAGCAATAAACCAAATGCTATCCCTTTCCCAAACCCAGCAGCCGAAGAAACTTAATCCAGGACCAAAAATATTATTCCTCTCAGATGAAGAGAGAGACAATTCTACATGTAGCTTAATTCTAGGAGAGACTCCACTTCACAAGAACATGTCAATGATATGATTCTTCAAAAGAAACACGTGTTTTACCTCATTCAGTAGAGAATCAGAGTCACATTGACTGATGGAACATAGCTGGTTCGTTTGTCTTGAGTCAGAGCTGAGAGAGTAAAATCACATACTCAATCATTAGGACTATTGAGTTCAACATTCACATTTGTCGTCAATAATAGCTCAAAGTTCTGACATTTAAATCAAGCAAAAGCCAGTTAACCAGCCAATTGCATGTTCATAGTTGAACAGGGTAAGAAAGAGTTTTATCATAGGTATGCATAATCATTTCAAGAACAATTTCTCTTATATATGAATTATTTTCTTCTCAAGCATCCAAGAACTTCCTTGGCACCAAACTACTTTAGCAACATGCTTAGACAAAAATTAAACACAATTCTAACTCTCAGCAGGCATCCTCTTATTCTCTCAAATGTAATCTGCATATCTTTGATGATTACGCATATAACAAATAGAATGTTTCAAAACATTTCTGAAGTTCTTCGTCAGAGACACAGAAAGAAGTCAGCATATTGAGAAGCATGATGTTAAATAAAGGACTATTTTATCCATGGTACCTATAGTTATAGTTCTTGACAACAAAGTACAGTGGCGGTCCAACTCTGAGATAGTCCGAGATATTGTTGAAGTAACCCTGCATAAAATAATGCAAACAAATATCACACTTCACAACTCTATGAAAACCAATTTTGTAAATGCACATTAATTAGGGTACTAAACCTGAAGGTATGAGTCGCGAGGAAGAACAATTTGTTGTTCCAAACCAGGTTCAACCCTCGTACATAATGCCTTGAAGGATATCACGATAAAAAGAACATTCACCTCCAGGTTGCTCGATATAATAAAACCAGCAGAAAGAGACAAAGATTACATAGTAAAAAGGTGGTGCAACTTACAATACTCGCCAATGCAAAAGCAGCAAAGACACATATGACGACAAGTTTTACTCCCCAGAGACTTAAGATGGGGGCGTGAATATCCTACAAGTGAAAAAATCAAAATAAATCAAATTGGTTACCAGATGCAAATAAAACAGCTCCAGTTACAAGAACATCAAGTAGTGTAAGATATAACATGTACAGAACTCTACACTCATCAGCAGCATAAAGCTACCAAGATGTACAGAGCTCCCATAAAGTTACCAAGATCTCTACCATTACAAAGTCAAGATGTTAAAGCACGAGTCAAATAATCGATTATGATCATGGGAGGCATTACTTGGGTGCTGGAAGGAGAAAGAAAGGAAGAGGAGACATAAGGCTTCAGAAGATGATAGTGACAATTTCGTATTTCTTTTTGGTATCCTTGCAGTACTCAATCATGTCCAGATGATAAGACAGCTTTGTAGAATGGAACTTCTCTTAATTAGGATTCCAGATTTCCCCTTGAGTCAAGACATTCTATTCACTTATCAAAAGAAGAAAAAAATAATCAATGTATAATCACAAACAATTTCCAGTCCTTCGAGATCTCATATGGCTTATATGTAATAAGTACAGCATAGAGATCTTTAAGATAATAGCTGCAATATGAGCAATATCATCAGAGTTCCTCCTGATAACCATTAAGATTTCGCATGGTCAACCTAGAAGTCTAAGACTTTGAAAGATAAAACAAAAAGAATAGCAGGATCAAACATCTATTTTAATAATAAATTAAAACAACCTTAGATGGTATTGTTGATCGATAGTACTGAGACATGTTCGCATATAAGTAAATACGAAAACGCCACCTTCTGATTTAGAATTAACTAGACAAACTTTGTACTAGATAAAGAAAACAAACAATAAAAACGTTTCTGAGATCATGTGCATCAGTTCAGAGAGGACAAAGGATGAAATTTCAGAAACATTTAAGACCATCCATTACCTTCATATACCGTACCAGCAATCCAGGTTTTCTCTGTTGATTACCTACAAAATTGTTTGATATAAGGGCTTCATCCAATTGGAAAAAAAAAAGTGAAGAGCCTTGCTGAAAAGCTCCCAGATTTACCTTTGTCAGGATCAGCATTTGAACCAGACACTTTAATACATGGGAAACAATCAATCCTGTTATCTTCAGCTCTTAAAAAATCAAAACAAATCAAGGCAACAAATGCAGTAACTTGCAGAAGGAAGTCCAACAAAACGGCCAATGCTGCAGCCAAAGCAAAGAAAAGGGATAAAGAACAGAAGCTCTAAAGACAAGTATGCTAGATATTTTACAATAATTAGAAACTCTGTAAGCCTAGAGTCAGGCTATTCCTGACCTGCGAACATGGAAAAAACGCGGCATGCCGGCATTGGAATGAAACTTCCAACTGCAAATGCTAAAACCTCTGAAAGACTAGCTAGTGTAATAGATGGTCCAACTTCTACAAGAGCATTGCTAATTCGTCCCTCTAAAGGCAGTTCCATTGGCTGCCGCTTAACAGCATTCACCAGAATGCACATGTTATCTACTCCAACCTGAGAAAATATGGAGATTGAGAATGATCATAAAGCAAGAGAAGGGATTGTAAGTAAATATTTTTTAGACAAAAAGGATCAGCAAGTAGAGACAGAGCAAAGTCAAAGAAGAGGAGACTGTCGAAATTCCACTTACAGCCAAGACAAGGAAAGGGATCACTTCCATTATAATTAGGGTTGATTTTACACCTACTGCACTGAAAAAACCAACTGATCCAAGAACAGAGAGCATGACAAGTATAACTCCTGAAAGACCAAGCAAGACCTGGAAAACAACAATCCATCAAAAGCAAATGTCAAAAAAGAAAATAGAAGAAGGCTAATATAAGCACCACCTTTCAAGTGAGAATGAAGAAGTCAAATGAAACCATTATATTGATGATGATTCACATAGTAAGTTCTTTTACAAAAATTTAAAATGTGTTAACTGAATAGGACCAAAAATTGCAACAGTCATGAGTCCATAGTACATTATGGTTGATGGTATGAAGGGTCAGTACCTTAGAGGAAATGTAACAAAAGGAAAAACGGGGAGTATCGCCCAACGTCAAGGATATATAGGCAAACATCACAAGATAGCTTATCTGGAACAGAGCAAGTACAAAAGGAAATGGTGAGCATAAGCAACCGAGGAAGTGCATGATATAATCGTCATTAAGGTGAGCGAGAAAGACATGTCAAAGTAAATATGAAACCATAGTGGGTCCACTCCCTTACCAAGATAGTAATAGCATCTGCTGTGCTCTCCCTTTTCAACTCTTCCTCAACAGAACTTTCTGATGAAAAAGCAAGGCTCAAATTCTTTGCTTGCACCATTGGCAAGATCTCATCCTGCCCATAGTATCCAAACTGATTAGACCACATAGTCAAAGGTAATCTAGTATTAGAAAATGATTAATGCTCAAATGTTTCATTTAGGATCTCTCAGTGACTTCTTATGTTATCAAGTTTTTTTTTCTTTGTGCTTTTATCTTATAAAAAAAATGTTATCCAGCTTTTTAGAGTCCTCAGAAGGCACGTCGTGGCATAGAGCTATTAGTGAAAGGAACATATTACAACATGCAGACCTTCACTAACTGAATGAAAGCCTTCTCCCAGGCCACTGCCTTCTTAGAATAGTTGCCTTCTTTATCAATTGCATTATTCACAGGATAGGTCACAATGAAAGCAGAAGCCTGTCACATAAACATTTATACATCAGGATACAGCTTAGACCGACATTGCATCAATTCTTTGAATCACGAAATTTATGGACAAAAGGCAAACGGAGGTACCTCAGAGTAATTGTTACCAGAGAAACCACCAACGGCAGTGCTTGGATCAAGTGGAGCTTTAAAAGCACTCAAACAGCTCTCTGCTGAAGTATAATGCTAAAGGACAGCAAAGAAAATTGATGATGAGCTTTAACATTATTCCTTTAGGTCGTGAAGAAGTATGAAATGAAAGTGGATGTCAAAATTGAGAAAGATACAAATTAAAAGGAAAAATAAGCACATTGATTACTTTCTGATTCTTTAAACTCAAGAGCCAAACTTTCTCCGCTGTTCACTTCTTAATATTCTATTGAAGACAGCAAGAATTGACTGATTTTACAAACTTAAGCTGTTAGAATGTTGATTCAAACCATGTCATATGTTCAAATCCCAGAATTTCTGCAGTCATTCAATTTGAGCATAGATATCTCAACTTGATGTGTGCATGCTAGAGGAATACACTCTACCTTCTTATTTTTTTGATAACCATGGTGTCCGGCCTAGCTAGCATATACCTCGACTAATTTCACAATGTACCTGCTACCTCTCACCATGGCTTGGACAGATGGGACTCCACTGGGATTTGAACCTGCCCAACATGGCTTGGACAGATGGGACTCCACGGGGATTGAACCTGAGCCCTCATGGTCTCAACCCATTAACCACTAGGTCACACCCTTGGGTGCAATACACTCTACCTTTATCCGGGCTTAACTAACTAATACAACTCCAATCAGCAGTAGCACCTTTAATGCTGTTCTGCTTGATTTGAATGTATGCAGCAAACAGCAATGTGACCCAAAAAAGCAAGTTACAAGTAAAACCGATAAAAAGAAAGGAAAAAGAAAATTACAACAGTGACCAGAGACAAAAGGAAAAGGAAAATAGAAGTAACTTTATCAGTACTGCATCACAAAGTTAGATCACAACATACCTGAAAACAGTACTGAACATGCTCAATGCCTCCATAACTATCGAAGTTATTGCTGTCCATTTTGAAATACTACAAATCATATAAGTGGGAATCAGTTGCAAGACATTTAAAAGGAAATTGAGAGATTCTTTAACAAACATCTGTAATAGCAGCCATGATTGACAATTAATAGAAGTAGCAGAGTCACAAGTAATTAGGTCTAGTACCAAAAGACATCGCTAAGAGAAAAACAGATAACATTTGGACCATGAAGGAAGGAACAGGAAGTTAAGGGAATCCCATGCAGCAGACAACATTATCTAGGCAATGGCATGTCAAAGTGCCAAAACATTCAATCATAGAGCAGAAAGAAAAGGACGACCATTTCACAGCCCAAGGAATTTGAGGGTTAACTTTTCATATTTTTCTCCCGTATGTACTCAATATTTAACTCAATCTTCAGATCATGACATTCTTCAATAAGAGATCACTGACAAGCTTAGAGGACTTGCTTCGAAATATTAATAAGTTCCGTTAATGTTTGCTTTACTACGAGATATATAGCCAAAGCGTAGAATTAACTAATATAGTGTTGTACCTGAAGAATACTTTGAGTAGCGCATTCTGTGCCAAGTGGCTTCATACAAATGTCAGTCAGAGATACCATTGAGCCAGAATAGTTCCCTTGGATAGCATCAATCTATTCAACATGGGGCAAACTTAGTTTCTAGGAAAAGAAGAAAATATTAAGAATAAACTTTGCACTTGCTTAAATCATATGATGCACAGAACTGTAAATCAGATGTCACTCCTCTTGCAGGTAATTAAAGGAAGCATGACTCTGTTCAGTTTAAAACAAATTCAAGAAGATGTATTACCTTTTTTTGTATGTCAAAGAGTAACTTGATGTTGTCTTCAGTAACAATAGGAGGTGATTTTCCATTATCTGCGTCTGAGATTGTACCAATTATGAGCTGCAATTTTAATAAGGTGATAGTAATTTCCATGAGATTCAAAGGTCATCCAGTCCACCCCCACCTCAAAACAAGGGAAAAAGGGAAGAGAAAAGTAAGCCCCCTTTACCCTGATAAATGGGAAACGTGGGATTCAGCTACTTGAATTTAATGATACTAATGTAATAAAAAAGGCAGACTTGAGAAACATAGTTTAAAGTACATCCAAACTGTAACTGGATCCAAACATGACCAGAATGGCTGGCCTGTTTCTTAAAAAAAGATTTATAAGGTTCTTAAACTATAAATTAAGTTGAAAAGGCAACAAAACAGTGAACAGCAGTTAAACATAAAAAGCTCCATTCAGCTAGCGGTTGTCAGCAATAGCATACCCTAAACCCTCACAGAGTTTCCTTGCTGTAAAATTAGGATAGATGCAGATAGTCAGACAAGGAAGCCTCTTTTTGTTTGGCTAAGACCTATCCAGACAAAAGACGTGAAAGTTACAAACTTTTATTACATTTAACGTGAATGCAAAGACAAGTTTGCGACATGAAAAAACGATACAGCTAGAGTCTACAAATGGATCAGGATTCAACTAATTCTACTACAACTACACCTCAATCCCAAGCAAGTTGGATGCATCAGGATTCAAGTTGGAAAATTTTCACTGTCCAATTTTAGATGTCTTGCATTGCATGATCAGTACTGAATCGAGAATTCTCCAACTGAAGAAAAGGCCCGGTCAGTATTCAGGGTAAAACCTTTCATCCAATCAGTATCTGAGAAAGCATTTTCATGGCGCTTTGGGAGGATGGGTAGGTGTTCATCTTAACCAAGTTCAGCGCAAAATTTTGGAGAAGCCCAAGTAGTAGTAGCACAGTAATCAAATTAACCACAGTCAAGCCTTTTCAGCAACTGAAATATTAAGATGCCAGCATGTTAAATGAACTGGCATAGGTAACTACTCCATTGTACCCAATACTTACATGAACCCCAGGTGCTGGAAACAATCAGCACTACGAGGTACAGACATATCTAAATCGGTAAGGTTACTGAGTGCTTAAAGAAATTAGAGACCATCGGATATATAAAATACGTCTTCGTTTTATAGGTCTTGCTTTCTCAATTCCATAGTGTTAGTTTTGACATCATTTTGAAGTTACTCCTGAGAAACACTCATCCACAAAGTACTCCACCAAAATACTTACGACTCATCCACAAAGTATTCAAGTCAATTAGCGTGAGAAACATAACATACATGTTGGCCCCAGAATTATGGATCCACAGGCAAACTATTGGATACTACAATCGTGAAATATTATACCAAGTCTGACTTAACTACATAACAAACAATGACAAAAGTATCTAGCAGAAAACACAATGAAGTAGAACCTGCTCAATTCTATAAAATGGTGCAAGGTGGCTGTCAAAAAATAGTTTCTCCTCTGCAGCTCTACTCCCATGGCCGACCCATAGCTGAAAGTATCAATGTGGAATCTCAGGACGTGAATGCAACAAATTAAAAATATTAAAACAATGGTATAAACAAGCAAATATAAGTGGATGAAATGATTAAATAGGAAATTGAGACAGCTAAGCCACATCATACCTTCTCAGGCCTTGTCTCAACTTTAAAACGGAAAAGGCCTAAGCAGAGCACCAGGACAATGAACAACGATGAACACAAAACAAGGATTGGATTTCTAGCCACCCATGTTCCATATCTCCTGAAAAAGGGGTTGTTTACAGATGCAACAATTTCTGTAAGAACAATCCTCAACCAATCACTGATCTTAACTGATTAAAAGCGTATAGAATCACCTGTAGAATTTTGACATATATCCCTGTACAATTGAGAGTTGAATACCACTTGAAATTTGAGGGACATCTTCAAGCATCTGAAATTTTTAAATGAGTTATAAACGTGGGGAGATGATATTGAGATATCTCATGGTGAAACTCCCATTATCCAGCCAGCTATGGCCCAAAAGTTAACTCATAAACTATTTCAACAAATAGAACATTGAAATTTTGAGGAAAGAAGCTTATAGAAGAAACCAGCCACCTTTCACAGTATTTAAACTACAACTTTTGGCCTATGCTCAATGGTGTTAGCTAGTAGATTCTTTTATTCATATAACTGGATAGGAATTTAAGCTGGGAAAACAAAAGGAAAGACACATTTTATACACATGATGATTCGCCAAACTCATGTTTTGAGAGACGGAAGGTATTAGGTAAAGGAAAGTAGCACTAATATGAAAAATACAAAATGAGATATCTCAGACAAGCAAACAAATCACGGAGAGGTTGCAAACTGGCATTCACCTGCATGGGAATATTCTCATCCTTTTGCCTGCTGCTTTGGCGGATGACACCATTTCCAGTTGCACGGATCAATGGCTTTGTTCTCGAAACTGGAGTCTCTTCTCTTTTTTTATGGAGAAAGCCCCATCCAAGAAAAACGGAGACTAGTACAACATACAGAATTGTGACAGCAACTTCAATACACTTCACCTGCACCAATCAAGAGTTGGAACAGCATAAATCATGTATTTTCTTGAAGTTCTACCGATGCAACAAAGACAGATTTAATGAGCTATGCTGTAAAGCTGAAACTCAATCTGAGCTATGTGTATGAATTATAGAAGCAAATAAATCGACTCTCTATAATAGGCGTCTTTTCACCTTGAGAGACCCAATTCTCACTGAACAAGAATCTTCTCTCTGCGCAGGAGGAGGAGCTGAACTTGAGCAGGCCGAAGCCGAGGGGCAATCACCACATGAACAGCCTAGTGATGTATCACCACATGAGTATGTAGACACGTTCATAGGTTTCATTCCAGATGAGTCAGGCGCAGTTGGTTTGAAGTTAATTGCATATGGAGATCCGGGGACTCCAGGTGCCGCTCGTCTTCCAATAAATGCATACCACTCTGCCAAATTAAGTGTCAGCATGGCATGCAGATTACCAACTAAATCAAACAAATCATACTATTATCCACCGTCACCCCAATACTCTCTCTTGTTCTCTCTGTCTTGCATAACCAAAAGAAAGAGCAACTTCCAGTTATACTTGTAAAATGCATGTGTGTGTAAAACCTTTTCAACCCAAGCCAACAGCCCTCCTAATAACGATAAAGAAAAGCCAAAAGCTATACTTACTGAGGCATGGTAGCAGAAGACATGCACACCTTTTTACATGTGTGCATCTATTCAAAGTCAGGAACCAAGGAATAGACAAGTTACCTCTGAAATCTTTAGCTCCTGCACCAATGAATTCTATGGCTCTGGTATTCATTGTACCAAACTTTACATCCTTGCAAGATTCGTACAACCCCTCACCAAAAGTGTCAGTTATGAAAAAATCAATTCCATCGACAGTAGAATTGCTTTTGACCTGAAAACCAAAAAAAATCATGAATTGCCTATTCAAAGCAATTTAGGACAATTGGGGCACAGTGACAAACATGTTAGTTTAGCTTAAATCAGCTTCCCCGGAAGTGTTTAGGACAATCGATACAAAGTGAGGACGAAATTAAATAGCAAACTGGCCACATAGGTAGCACTTACCTTGGAAATAGATGTAACATTGATAAACTGGCTCTGGTTCGGAGAGCATGTAAGTTCACAAAACAAATTCAAAAAGTTTCTCAAGCATGCTGGACAGCCCACAAGAAACGGAATTGCCTACAAAAGAAGTTAATTGGATACAGAGGATTTCAAAATGAGAAAGAATCGTGAGAAGATAACTGCCATTGTTTACACATAACTCAAAATGAAAAAGGTTTCAGCAACCCCAACACCTCCCAAAGAAGAAATATATAGATTATATACACACACATATAAGAGGAACAACGTGTTTTGGAGTAAAATTAATTTGAATCCTATAGTAATTTTACTACAATGATACTCTTATAACCACCCTACTGGCAAGAAAAGAGAAGCGATGGAAGAGCTATTGTATTGAATGCATAGATATTTCCTTTAATTCCTTTCTTCTACCTTCCATCTCCACTATCATATGCTATTATCTCTCAATTTGCGTTTATTCTTCAATGACTTCTGCCAGTTGAATTATGCACAGTGTGCTCACCAGTATCTAGTGAGTAATATTAATCAGACTAGCTGTCCTAAGTAAAAGAGTTAAAATAAAGTGAAATATGATTCAGCAATCAGCAGATAAGCTACAAGATCTCAGTTGTGACAAGAATCAAGATTTTTCTCAAGTAAGAAGGCTACAGAGCCATCTCCAACTCAGCTCCTGTCACACAAATACACAAGACCCTGTTACTTGACAACCATCAAATGTGAGAGCTTATCACTAAAGCACCAATCTCAAGCCTCCTAAATAACCCCATGCCAAAGAAAAAAGACGCTTGGTCATACAACATTAGATTTGTTCAAATCACTTGGCTACAAAGACCCTCCAAGTTATCAAAATTACACTCATAATATTCTTTGTTGTTAAAACCACTCATTTTTCAGATAAGCATTCTCAAAATTAGGAGCTGGAAGAGTTTAACAGCATAAACATCTTACTTGCTGGACTTGAGCTCGCAAGGTATCAAATTGACCCTCCGTACAACATACGTTTCCAGTTATCGTTGGGCACAAACTTTGAATTTTCGATGAAAGTAGCTCACCTGGCTGCAGATCACAAATATTGTACATAATGACATTAAAATATCAGGTTGAATATAATTTGGATACGCAACAGTTTTAGAGTGACACAACCAGGAGAACCACATATACTGTGATTCCTTTTTTTCCTTTTGATTGGAAGGGAAGTCAAGTCAGCAAGACAAAGATGATAGAGTGCGAGGGACAGGCCAGATCTTGTAGAGGCCAACAACTATGAATGGCTAGCTTAGAATAGCCACCGAACCTCTATCAAGTAATCTATGATGAACCAAATACAAAGGTACCAAGATGGTTCATCAATTGTTATCTAACAGTATTTACCTTCACAGAAGGGGAACCAAAGGGACAATTCAGAACCTTCCCATCACTGCGTGCTCCGCAAATGTCATACATGGCACAATATCCTTCAGCATGCCTTTGTCTAACCAAGTGAAAAAATTGAAGATTTCAAACTATAAGATGTTGCACTTTATGAAATTCATGGAAAATGAGACAATTTAGTTTTTGTTTATGTTTTTATTGTGTAAAATAAAATAACACAAATAAGGCTATCCAATTCTTCTTTGTTTATGCTCCACAAGTGCATATTTTAGTAATTTTCTTCGCTTCATTTAGTTCAAGTTAAATTTTAGTTTAGGTTTGTTTGTAAAATGTAAAATTCAATAAAAGAAAAAATATATAAGGGAGCTGACTGCCTTGGATTAAAATGTATAGATTTTCTTTCAGCAGGAAAAGATATCAACATCACAATTCACTTAAAGATAGATATGTATAAAACTTACACTCCAGAGGAGTTTGACGTTTGTGCAGTCACCACAGAACCAAGAAACAAAACCTGCACAGGTAAATTTGTGAGTACAACTCAGCGCAGTTCAAGAAGGATTTTCAAAACCATTCATATCAGAAATTATTTTCAGTTATTGTATCAAAAGACGCATATGCCCCACATTGACTTTCAAGGCATCTCTCTCTCTCCCTCATTCTCTCTCTCGCCCTCTCTCTCTCTCTCACTCACTCTCTCTCCCTCTGTGTGTATGTAGGAATCAAATATTAGGCACAATTCAGTACAAATCACGACTAGAAGTTAGCCAGCTTATAAAATTCTTCAGCAAATTACTGCTCGAGTAACCTTCATCTTGAAAAAAAGGATATTAATTTACTACAGAAATTCGCTGGAAAGAACACATAAAAATACTCTTCTTCTTTTTTGCCACAAATTAAAGACATAAATTTGTTAGGTGAAAGAACACAGAAAGACACCTTTTTGTTTAGTGCAGATGACTGCATTCAAACTCCTCATAAAGTTGAATTTTGCAATATATTTCACATGTAACTCATCAACATTGTTAAAAGGGTGTAAATTATCAAACAATTCCGCAAGAAAGGTAGCCAAATTTCACAACAGAAGTCAAGTTTTACAATTAAAAACCGAAAATTGAAAGAAAAAAATAGAAAATTTCAATCAGAAGAGAAGTCCAAAATTTTCAGAAAACAGCAAAAAAAAAAACGTTTCGCTCGCGAGCATTAATTCATTTTGAAGAATGCCGTAAATCAATGATGGAAAAGAAAAAAAAACGAGTTTCTGCACAACGATATTTGTTTCAATCAGAAAGCGAATTCAAAATTTAACAATTGAAAAAAACGAAAAACAAATAAAAATTTATAAAAAAAAAGGAGCTTTAATCAGAAGGAGAAGTCCGAAATTATCAAATAACAGGCAAAAGCATTCTTCTGCAACTTCTCAGTTCTCACTACACAAAAAACGTTCTTCTACTCAACCGAAGTCAGAAATTTTCAGTCTGAGTAATACCTGAAACAAACATAGCGCGAACCAAATCCGGATAAAATGAAGAATCATTGTTCCTATGGAAGAAAACTCCGCCATTGTTAATGGTCCGGAGCTGAGTCCTAAACTGAGAAAACTCCTTTTCTAAAGATTTTGGTTCCAGTTATCAACTACCTTATAGTCCAAAAGTCCGTCTTTTCTGTACAGAATATGAGATAGAGAGAGAGAGAGAGTCAAATGATAAATCTGTAGAATATATAGCACTAAGCTTAATAAATAAAGACTGCTTCTATTCCATTAAATACTGGATTTTTAAATTCTAATGTTCCAGTCTGGAACTTCACGAGTTTTAAGGGACAAACTCGGCCCCCGGCTTAATAAAATAAAGACTGTTTCTATTACTCGCCACATTCTGATTTTTCACGCCTCCTTAAAAAGTAATAAATAAAATATATTATTTATTATAATATTCATATTAATTAACATATATTTTACTGGATATGAAAAAATAATTTAAAATAAATAATAAATATTATGAGTATAACCGAAAAAAATAATTATTATCTCTTGATATACGTAAAGTAACAAGTAAAAATAAAAATCTATTTTTAGTATACATGCCAAGTAAAAATGAACGAATGTACTTTCACTTTTACTTGTTCGGTATTTTAAAAATAAATTTTTACTTTTTCGACAAGGAGAAACCCACATCTGCTAGAGCCTCTCTCCCACAGTATTTGCCCTTCGAGTGAGCACTCTATGCGTACAGGGTAAACTCTGTGTGCAATAGCCTACAAATCACACATAGGAAGTTAACCGTGCTACGCAAATCTTGTACGACATGCTCAACCCACCAGGCAATGAGAGCAGTTGACGGATATAGTGTAATATCACCAAATTCAACTGAACTCATAACTTTTGACGCATAGTAAAAATTTATGTGTAAGAATTCAGCAGTTACAAAAATAGTATAATATGTGAACCCATCAATTTAAAAATATAATAGGTTCAATATCAAAAATTTTAAAAATTGAACCCACAAGATTTAAATCATGAATCTGCCTTTGATTGAGGAGGGAACTGATCCAAAAAATGACCACCTTCCCAGCCAACTGGACAACTTCAAAGGGTTAAACTTTTATTTTTATTTGTCACTTTGCATATTTAGAGATACATATAGTATAAATTATTTTCTCAAATTCATAAAGGACAAGTGAACGAGGAGTATATACTTAATTTAATAATTTAAGTTATTTTACGGAATTAGCCTTGCTTTCGGTTCGTATTGTCGGGATGCATTTTAATTATGTTTCCTCAAGGCTCGCGTAATTGAAAGCGTATGATTCCTTCTTTTTTTCGATTTGAGTAATCATCATGAAAAGCGCATGACATTTCTTACCGTTAATTCTATCTATCAATAGTGTGCTACTTTAACAAGGATTGAAATGGCATCTACTCCTCCGTCTTCGGAGATGGATCGAGAATTAAAATCTTATGAGTTCAATTTTTATAGATTTTAATATTGAAGCTATAATATTTTTAAAATAATAAGTTTATATTTACTTTTTTATAATTTAATGAACTTTTTCTCCGCGTCGAAAATTATAAATTTAATTGAATTCGTCGACAGAATACTATATCCGCCCCCGGGGAGTGTTTTACAATCCAATATGAAACTTTTCTGTGTAAATTCGGATTTTATTTGGTCCAATGCAGATAATGAATACCGAATGAAACCAGAACTCATTAATTGGAGAAATTTTTAGCTAAGATTACGTATCCACATACTTTATTTTATTGCATTAGGGATAGAGAGAATTTAATTAAAGAAGTTAGAATTTGTAATTCCCGTGATATTTTTAGGTAGACGACAATAAAGCTTTTTTTTTTTTTTGGGTGAGAAGACGACAATAAAGTTAAGGATGAAAGAATAGAAAACCAACAGAATTTTAAAATACCTAGGTAACCACTCTGAACACGACACAATAAACATTGGTCAAACTTTTTAAAAATTAAACTTAAAGTAGTACTACATTCGGTCCATAATAAATAAATAAATAATTATTTTCATATATATTGAGAAATTTACCTTTTAATATATTTCAGCACTATTTACTCCATGGGCAATGTAGGAAAAAATAATTAATTTATTCTTAAAATCTGGAAAAATCATTTATTTTGGACTACAAAGAAAAAAGGCAATAAATCACTTATAAGTGATCAGTTTACTTTTTTATTTTGGTTCAAGAAAAAATTTAATTTATTTTCACAAAATAACTCTTATGTACATATTCCTAAAAAGTTTCTTACTCCTCACATTAAATAGTTAATTATGGGCAGTTTAGTCATAATATATATTTTTCTATAGAATTTAGTATTTTCTTAATGGCGTGCTAAAAGCAAACTGGTCACTTATATGAACCGAAGAAAGTATTATTTAAAAAATAAAATCCAAAAAGAAACATGTACATTTACGACCTTCATTTTTGAATACAATTTATGTTTCTTTTAAGCTCCTGAATATTCATGAGATTGGTCACACGTAAGCTAAAGCCTAAATGGACATTTCATATTTACTTCTCCATTATTATCATTTTTATGATGATATAAATATGTACAAATTTTTTAATATTTAGTGTTAATATATATATATATATATATATAATCCTTAATTGTACAGTATTTGTACAGTATAATGCCTAAACATAAAGAGGTTTTAGTACAAAATATGCCACCAAATCAAGGATTGACTCAAATGTGATTAACAGTTAAAGAGACAATCATGAGGAATACTAGGAGTGGGTTTTCTTTAATCAATTATGGATAATTGATTTTTGCTGTATGGCACTTAGAGGACCTAATGTTGCTATAATTAATTTTTCTGCTTTCTTTAATATATCTTTCTTAAATTTGAATGGTGTTGGATAAATTAACCATTAGACGGCAATTTAATATGATCAAGAATTCATCAGGCCAATCTTATTTTTTTAAACTAGTTAACGGAAATGGGTAATGCATAGGTCACGGGTCTAATTGTTCGAGTTGTGAAAATAATCACTAATGATTATATTTAAAGGTGTTCATGGTTCGGTTTTTGGGTCGGTTTTTCTCTTAAAAAAAATAAACAGAGTAAGTCGATTTTTCATGTATTGGAACCAAACCAAACCAATTGAATCGGTCTTTTATCGATTCGGTTTTGTTAGTTTTTGTCAGTTTTTCGGTTATTTATCGTTTTTTCCCCTTAAATATGAGATATACACTAGCAAACACATATTCTGGTGATTACATTTTCAGCGTAACACTACGAAATCAATTGTTCTATGAGAAATCTATCATTTTCAAGATATATTGATGATAATTGAATCAAATAATGGTGATGAATAATTTAAGTACTCAATTAAAAATCGATTATTTTTAACATGAAATAAATTCTTGTACTTAGTAAAAAAAAACTACCAATCAAACTAGGATGTAAAGGAAAAGAATTAGATTATTATAATACCAAATAACTAGACTAAAAATACAAATGACTAATATGTACCATAAAATTTTAGACACATTATATAAAATATATACATATATATAGATGTAATAATAAATTTAAATAGCTACTTATAGTCGGTTTGGTTCGATTTTTTCGGTTATTTTTTATTAAAACAAAAAACAAATCAAATTTGATCTGTTTTTAAAATTCAAAACCAAAATCAAACCAAATCTAAAAGTATCAGTTTTTTAAGTCGATTTGGTTCGATGAACACCCCTAGTTGCATTAAGATAGACTGTCTATATTATTACTCTTGTAGTGCGGCTCTTCTCCACACTTTGTGCATTGAATTGTCTTTTAACGTGGATAGGGTAGTGAATGGTTTACTGAATATGGTCACATTTTTTTCTATGTCGTCTGTAAAAAGCAGTCTGGTGCACTAAATTCCTGTTGTGACCTCAAAGAGCACTTAGATTCTAGGTCCATGCCAAGTCCAAATGTCCTGTGTTTCCTAAGGACAACTGCAGATGTGGAATTCCCCACTTAGTTTCAACTACCAAAACTTATTAACATCAACAACCCATAGAAATAGACAGGCGAGTGAGTGCATTGTCAATTCTAAGATCACCCAACGGAGTTCAACACTTAAGTTAGTCATTTTTAAGCTCATTTTCGGCTGTTCAACCACCACACTCACTTTGTGGGATTTTTCCTCTTATATACATAAGCACTTTTTCTGACTCTTAAGGAATTGTGAAGAGAGCAACTCTTGTGTCGTTATTGTCTTTGGCTTTGGCTTCAGTCAGTTGATTCCATTTTCGTCATTTATTATTTCCTTATATTAAATTTGTGATATTATTTCCAACGGTTAAGTTTGCGACTAGCCATAACGATTTAACAGAAATTATGTCGAATAGATATCTATTCAAACGAATAGGCACCTATTGGGACTCAACTCTGTTGGTTATAAATAGAAAGGCTCGTCCTCATTTTTCACCATCAAAATCTGAAAATCTCTCCCCTCTGTCATTCTGTATTGTTTTTTCAAAGCAAAAACGTAAGCATTTGTGTGATTTGCTCTGCCATTTGATTTAGCCGAAATTTTATGATTTGATGTGCCGCTATCACAGAATAATTATTTCGTTCTATCCTGGTTGAAATTAATCCGAAACCATGGGCAACTGTGAGGGGATAAAAAATTTTAAAGATACACAAGAAATTTGTGGGCTCAAAATTTTCTATCTTGTTTTACTTAAACTAACATTTCTGATTTTTTGGTTTTGAATGCAGAATACCAACAAATTGTTCATGGAAAAAGAAACTAAAGAATAATTTTCGTATAGAATAATTTCCGACAAATATTTTTCTTTCTGACGAGTGGAAATATTTTTCAAAAGGTATATATATGAACAGTGGCGGATCCACCTTTAGACGTGTGGGTGCCGAAGCACCCATTGACTTTGGCCAAATTATATAATTTATCTATAAATAATACCTAAAAACTTCACTAATTGACCATGAGCACCTACTATGACCATGTTTGGCCATCTAGAATTTAAACTAAAATCAGTGAAGCACCCACGATCTATAAATTCTGGATCCACCACTATATATGAAAGATCAATAATAATATAGAACAAATCAAAGAATGCTCGAATGAAATTTTTGAGTACTAAAAACTAAAAATATGGTTGTAAGGAAAAAGACTTCTGCGTATAAACGAGGGAAGTCATTCTCCTGTTTTGACTGAAAAAGACTTTGTTTCCAATTTTATATTAAATTAATAAATATATGAGTCTTTAATATATAGCTATTATTAAATTATGATTAATTTATGCATATTTTTACCATAATATATCACTTAAATTAATATAATTTGTTGTAATACCGAATAAGAATAAATTTTTACCAATAAATTTGGTAATTGAGATGATTGTTAGTGCAATTAATGATGATAGATGTAACTTTATAACTCAGTGGGACGTGACCTTATTCTAATTAATTTCCATGTTCTCAGAGAATTCTCTCATGCTCCCGTCGTTTATTAATCGCATCATATGAAAATAAACAGAGACGGAGTTAGAATTTTAAGTTCAGGAATTTTGCTCTAGAGAAATTATTTATACAGATATTAAATAAATTCCGTAATAGAAATACATGATGTGAGTCCGCTCCGGAAGATGAATTGTTTTTCATTTAAATTAAACAATATTTTGTTCGAAGATCGATGATTTGGTTATTTTCAAATAGGCAAGTCACGGTTCATGTAATTAATTTGTTGCCATCTGTTAAGTACCTAACTTTAACTGCTTGTAACTCTTTAGCAAGCATAGGTAATGAATGTACACGACGAGGCACATACTACGATGTAACAAACAATGTATGATTTCCTAGTTATATAAATCTTGTTTGCTCAAAAAAAAAATTAATTTGTTGCCATCATGTATATTTTGTCCAAAACCAGAAAGGGTAAAAGATAAGTTTTTTTTCTTTTTTTTTTTGGAATCCAAAAAAAATCCGCAACCACTACAGCCTCTGTATAAAAGTATAAAGCTAATAATGAAAGCAGAAATCAGTAGATGGCAACAAGAATCAACAAGTGATATGAACGGTAAAGCTGTTCTAGTACAAGTTTCACAACAAAATCACTTTGTGATACCTCATCTCATAACCACAGGTCACGGGTTTCAACCCACCATCCTATGCTCACGGCAGCTTGTGCCTACATTTCAAATCACAACTGCACGGACAACTCACATGCCAATAACTCAATCTGCCCAGCATGGTCACAGGTTCACAGTGACAATCCCCCCTCCCCCCCCCCCCCCCCCCCCCCCCCCCCCCCGTATGGCCACATGCTCATAATCACAGTCCGCCCTGCATGGTCACAGGTTCAATATCAACACGAAAATCGATAATATAAGAACACGTGAGAATGATTAATAAATATCAAGTTTCATACTCCTGAGCTAGTATAGTGGTATGCCACGGTGTATGCTTGTGCGAGTGTAAACTGTAGCTCAAGTCAACAAGTAATATCAAAGACATCGAGTAGCTCATCGAAACAACACAACGAATCACGTAAGGTGTATGACATACACAAGGAAAAGCACACATCAGGTAAGCCATCACGCATCATCCCTGACATTGCCATCCTTATCTCTCCGATAATCACCCGTATCACTCTGTATAATAGCCACCCGTATCACTTTGTATAATAGCCACCCTTATCGCTCCGCCCGAACAATAACACAATAGCCATTCGTATCGCTCTGATAGCCACTTGTATCATTTCGTATAATATCCACCATTATCGTTCTGCCTGGATAATAACACAATGGCCACCCGTATCACACCGTACATTCAACAATAGTGAGATGTCACCCTTATGCCCCACATAACAACAACGATGAAATGTCACCCTTATACTCCGCATAACAACAACCAGCACACACAATAATTCACATGTGCTAACATCACAACAACACGACATATCAACTCGTATAACAAGTGTCCATAGGACACAATCTTTCCAAAAATCCAACCATATCAATATTTTCACAACGAAAAGCACACGCCTCAACACAATGTGTATAGAATCTCAATAACAACAAAATGAACGGGAAAGTAACTCACAAGGAACAACATCTCTTTTAAACACAATTTCAATTAAAATAGATTAATGACTTTCGATAACTGATGATAGGCTATAATTACGTATTTTAGTCGCTTATTACACTCTAATTTACTGCACTTTAATTGAGTTTGAGCTTTAATCGCCAGTGTTTTGTACTAATTGTGTGTTTTATGCCTTGTATGAGTAATTCCGAGCTATATAGATTTTATAAAATGAATTCAAGTGATTTGGAGCTTTGAAATTTGAGTAAAAGCCCAAGAAATTAAGTCGAGATCGTGTTTTGGGGTCAAATTTGATAGTTAAGAACAAATGAAGACTCGAGGAGGCATATTACATACTTTCTAGTAAAATAGACATAACGCTTTGATCCAAACTCCATTTGGGCTATATAATATATGGTTGGAAAGATAACTCAAAGGGATACAATTTTAATGTTTTACGTTTTTCCAAATTCAAAGCGGAACAGGGTAAAAAATACAGTCAAAACCGCGACTGTGGACCTGACGTGCAAATGGGGCAGAAACTTTTCGATATGCGCGGCCACTAGCGTGGTCTTAGCGCGTCCGCGCTACTCCAGACATGAAAAACTGTCCTTTTTTGCGTAGGAGAAGGTATAATCTTTTGGGCCCGACCCTATTTGGTATATATACATGGAAAAACGGTATTTTGAAGAGATAGGACATACTTTTGACACATATTCAACCTGAGGAGGCAGAGACACAATATGGGCAAGGCGAGGAATTCTTCTACGAGTTTTTCCTTCCTCTTCGTATTTTTCATTGTTGGTTATGACTTTCATGATTTTATTTTTACATACTATTATGAATAGCTAATTTGTTATCTAGAGTTTTGATGGAACCTTTTGTAGGATAAATTCTTGTTATGTTTTTATATAATGGAGCCGCTGGATTTCTCTACTTGTTAAACTACGTGTTTATTATTGTTGATTGAATGGACATCGATTGATTGTGCCTATTTATTATGTGTTGCTTGAGAAAGGATACATACGTAGGTGGTTGTTGAACAACGTCACTCTTAACATATGTGAGAAATCAATACAACGGGTTTGAAGGTAGGTTTAGAAATAACAAAGCCTTGAAGTGGTCATAATGAGCGGTTAGATAAATCCAACTAGCGTAGTTCGAGAGAATATGTCTAGTAAATTATTGTAGTTGCTCGAGAGAGAATTACGGCAGCTAAAGTGCTCACGATCAGTAGAGAGTACATCGGCGAAATTATAGGGAACATAGGAGGAAGGATTCCGACACTTGGGGAAATCATAACTCTAGACCTCCTTAATTGTTTCCAACCCTTTGTCTCGTTAGTTGATAGTTTTACCGCTTTCTCGTATTTGTTAGTTAATTAGATAAAATAAATATTATAATCTCTATAATTAGAAAATTATTTGGACTTGTGTTTCTTAGCAATATTGAATAATTGTAGCTAAGCCTTTAGTTCTCTGTGGGATTCGACTCCGGACTTTTAGACCGGATTATATTTGCAGCGACCGCTTATACTTTTTAGGACTAGAGTTGGGCGTGATCAATAACCTCAATCCGAATTAATTTTTAAGGATAAACTCAATAGTGAAAGTATTTCTATGAAATAGCAAACTTCGAATTCTAGTGTATCAATGGGAAAACAATGAAAGAGATGGCACGAACTAGCACTACGTCAAAATGCATGAGAATAGCCCGGCAAAAAAAGAATATCATGTAACAACAATTTCAACTAACTATAACTCCACAATAAAAGAAATCACATAATGTAAAAAGTGATAATAACTTCAAATAAAGCATATAAGAGCAAACTCGACAAGTGAAGAATGTGACATATAACGACAACTTTAAAATAAAACATTGATAGTAGATATGACGAATAAAAGATATAACATGTTCTAACAAATCCAAATACATACATGAAAGAAGCCTAAAAGTCTAAGGTGGTCAAATTTTCACATATAAAGCCGAGTACGTACTCGTCAACTCGTGTACACGACTTTCACATGATACAAATAGCACAAACGACTCAAATCATAAGGGTACCCCCCCCCCCCCCCC
>ML269050.1:132151-265949 GCA_005239495.1 Nicotiana undulata
ACCCCCCCCCCCCCCCCAAAAAAAAAAAGGTTAGGCATGATACTTACCTCAAAGAAGCTAAGCTAATACTCTAAAATGACATTCTCGTATGAAACAACCTCCGGACAACTCAAATCTAGCCACAATAACTTAATATCATAAATAAAAATCATAGGAAACAATTTTGAATAATAAAGCTTCGATCTTTAATGAAAACTAAAAAGTCAACCCCGAGACCGCACCTCGGAACCAGACAAAATTTACAAAATCCGAAAACCCATTTCGGTACGAGTCCAACCATACCAAAATTATACAATTTTGACATCAAATCGGCCTTCAAATCCTCATTTTGCATTTTTGGAAGTTTATACAAAAATAATTATTTTCTCCCATTCAAATCACTAATTTAATGTTAAATAAAGATGGGGTCACGAATTATAATCAAATTTGGATAAAGAACACTTACCCCAATTTAAAGTGTGAAAATACCCTTCAAAATCGCCCAAATCCGAGCTCCATAACTCAAAATATGATAAAACGACCAAGACCTTCGAAATAGAGTACGTTAAACACTACTCCAGAGTTACCCTTTGCGATCGCGATCACCAACCTCGCGAGCGTGGTTCAGAAATTTTCCAGCACAAATTTTACTCTTCGCGATCACGTCCATTTCCCCACGATCGCGATGAACAAATTATTCCCGTTACCCTTCCCAAACTCTTCTCAAACAATCTCAAGTGTAACAGCCTTAACTTTTTGTAAAAAATTCCAAATGACAAACAATTTTATTTTTTTGAAAACTAGACTCAAAGGGCTATAATTTTCATTGTCAGGTCATCTTCAAATTCCTTATATATTTCAAGATATAAACTTTCAAAGTCTGGTCGGTAATAGTAGAATTTCCTCTACGCAATCGCGAATAGGCTTCCACGATCGCGATTCACAGTGCCCAGACAGCAAATTTGCTTTGCGCGAATGCGACTAAAAGTCCACAATCGCGATGCATACCCCTGTGACCAAATCATCAATTAAAAATGGCCTAAAAATTGTCTGAAACTCACCCAAGCCCCTCGGTTTCCTGTCCGAACATACCAACAAGTTCGTAACATAACGCGGATATGCTCGAGGCCTCAAATCACATCAAACAACATCAAAACTACAAATCAAAATCGAATTTAATGAACTTATGAACTTTCAACTTCTTCAACTCGCGCCAAATCATATCAAATCAACCAGGAATAACCTCAAATTTTGCATACAAATCCTAAATTACATAACTGAGCTATTCCAACTCTTGGAATCGCAATTCAAGCTAGATACTCACAGAGTTAACTCTCGGTCAAACCTCTCAACCTTCCAAACGTTCAACTTTTAATTTTTTACCAAAATGCATCAAATCAACCTACGGACCTCCAAATCCAAATCAGGGCATACGCCTAAGTCCAAAATCATCATACGAAACTATTAGAATTATCAAAACACCATTCCAGAGTCGTCAACACAAAAGTCAAACTCCGGTCAATCCTTACCGCTTAAGCTTCTAAGACAAGAATCATCCTTCCAAATCAATCCCAGATCATCCGAACTCGGCCACACACGCAAGTCATACTACATAACACGAAGCTACTCGAAACCTTAAGACACCGAACGGGACGCTAATTCTCAAAACGACCGATCGGGTCGTTATATTCTCCCCCTCTTAAACAAACCTTCGTCCTCGAACGTGCCAAGAACCATTCAGAAGTTATTAAACCACTGAATGTACTCACTATACATATACTCGCTGGGTGATCCCATGTCACCCCAATTCACATAGGCCCGACAACACCATCTCAACTGAAATTCATTCCTTTCCACCCACACCGATAAGCCTTAGAACCAATTTTTTCACCATCTGAATCTTCCAAAAGACATGATTCCCCCATAAACGTATTGTATCAACCTCAACCAGCTATCACATCTCATGTATACGCCCACAAGGTGTGGCCACTCGACGTAATACATCGCCCATATGCCCATAAAAAATATCTCTGACAAGCATAGCTGCCCATAATCAAATCCATCATCGGCATATAACCTCATACCAACTAGAACCATGTTCCAAACCCTCACAACACTAACTACGATGCAAGAAACATGAAGATCCCATAGCCATTCACTCAATTCAACAAGTCACATCTAATGCCACCTAGGCACACCCCTCGCAAGCTAAAACCCAATAAGCACAACGCGAATGTGACTGAATAGGAAAGAGAAACACGTGATAGAACTATCAAACAAGCCCGACATGCACAACTCCATATCAGTACCACACTACAAATAAATTCTACAAGGGAGAATCAAAATATATAAAGTAAGCACACGGATCTCATCCTAATATAATCCCACCGCGACATGTATCCCGGTTCAAACATATCAAACCACATGAAAACGCTAGGATCTCATCCTCATCTCTGTATCACTAGTAGAATACACATCATACCAATCGAACCCTTCCACTAATTCAATTTTGCGAAAAGAAATCACAATATGTAATGAACTCCCCATACCGCTAGAGCATCTAAATCACAAATCGTAACCAAACCATCCAGAAATCACATCAAAACCTACTGTAATGAATTACATGATGTCACTTCTTGTCTCATAGCTCAGAATAGTGAACAAAACAAAACGATAGACGCAGGATACCAATATAGAATCTTCCAACAAGGGTAAACACATAAGCAAAGTAAAAGATCACGAAACTCACCCATATGTGAAGCAAGATAGGAAGACTCACCCCGATACACAAAATCGAATCAAAATAAGATTGATGCTCCTCTATAACAAATCGAAACCATACCTGTAATGACACCATCTGGTACATCATCCTCTGCCCTACCATTAAGCATATCAACGTGTCAGGACTCCTCCTCTAGGGCACCATCTACCTGCATGTCCTCCACCCCTAACTGGTTGTGCAGGTGGAGTAGCAACTGGGACAATCTCTCACGATGTTCCTAGTATCACCACACTCACAACAACCCCTCTGCGGGTATGGTTGCTTATAGTGAGTCTGTATCGGATAACTGGAATAACCACTGCAAGAAACCTGTGTCGGTGGTGCACTAAAAGAACTAACTAGAGCACCACGAGTAGTCCGAAGTGCAGACTAGACTGGTCGTCTTCCCGAGCCTCCGCCATGATGGGTCATAACTGAAGAGTAGAATCTACTGAACCCTCCAGAACCTCGAGACCTCTTGGTCTCCTTATCCTCCCTCTCCTCACCCCGAATACGCTCTAAAACCCTAGCAATCTCCACAACCTGCTGAAATGGAGTATCAGTCTGCAACTCCCGAGCCATGCCGAATCTAACATTATAACTTAGCCCCTCAATGAATATGCGGACTCACACTTTGACTATAGGAACCAAAGTAGGTGCATGACGGGTTAACTCATTGAACTTGATGGCATACTCTGATACCGTCATGGTGCCCTGACGCAATTGCTTAAACTCTGTACGCCACGCATCCCGGAGGGTCTGGGGAACAAACTCTTTCAAAAATATCTCTAAAAACTGGGCTAAAATGGGTAGTGCTGCATCGGGTGGTCTACCTTCCTCATAAACCTGCCACCACTAATACGCTGCTCCGACACCTGAAATGTCATGAAGCAACTCCACTCACCTCCACAATACCCGTGGTACGGAGAATACAATGACACTTCTCTAGAAATTCATGTGCATCCTCGGTAGTTGTGCTACTAAAAGTAGATGAACTATACCTCTTGAACCTCCCAAGCCTCTTTTGCTCCTTCTATGATGCCCCTGGCCTGACCTTAGGATGAACCAGAATAACAGGTTGTACCAACACCACACCCGGAACCTAACAATATGAGCATGTTGCAACAGAGATCAATCTTGCCTGAGCCAATGTACCAAACATGCTTAGGAACTGCGCTAAAGTATCCTGAAGTCCAGTAACGACAAGCGCCTCCAGTGCCTGTCCCCCAACCGGAGCTACTGGCGGCTCCTAAACTGCTGCTCTGACAGGTGCTTTAGTTGCGGCGCGTGCCCCTCCTCGTTTGTGAGTGAACAGAGATACAAAGGCTCAAACTTCGAAATCAACAAATTCGCACTATAGGAATGAAAGAAGTGGAATTTTCCTAATAGTTCTGTATCCTTTCGAAGATAGTAAGACATATCCGTACTGATTCGCAAAACTCTGTTAAACTTGCTCGTGACTCGTAAAACCTATGAATCTAGAGTTATCATACCAACTTATTTAAATAAACTACTACTAGTAACTACGAACAAAGTCAAAGAGGTGTAACTGATCGATAATCAACCTAATGCAACCCATACATGTGTTTATACTTTTTTGTCGAAAAGAAGGTTTGTATGTGGTGAAATTGAATAAGATTTGCACATTTATCGAATTCGAAAAATAACTATAGAAATTTGTTGTAGCCACTTATTTTGATTTACCTATTGGTTCCTATTGTTATTGTTATCATAGTTACTAGGTTTTTATATAATTTGTCTTAAAGTAACTAGTGTCCTTATTTGTTGAAGTAAAAACACTATGTCATCTTTTGGAATTCTAATTTTCTTTAATTGGGAAGTTTGACTTGTGTACACGTAAGTTCGAATGAGAAATGCTATATTAGTCACTAGGGCATCAAAATTTCAAAAAGATGTTTATGAACGAGTATACGGTCGAAGTCGAGCTCCAATATGGCTTGAGATCAGACTCGGAACGTGGTAACCCAGGGACTTCGAAGTCCCACCAAGCTAGAACCCGAGATCGGAACGCCTGCTTACGAGGACATTGAGTCCGGTATCGGCCTTAGCTTCGAACGAGCTCGGAAAATATTGTCGAGATAACTAACAGAAGACCGAAATATCCGTGATCGGCTGGATATTACAGCGGGAATCTTGGCACGTATCAGTAAGGAATCGCCAATTAGCAAATCAAGATTTTTTTTACCTTGTATAGAATTGTACCTAAAATATGACTCCTTTACTATATAAAAGGGGTATGATAATTTATTAGACACACTGTAATGCGCATCCCAAAGCCATATATTATTATTATTTTCTATCTTGTTCTGGTATCGATAAAAGCACTTTTGGCTCGAGTGTGTCTAACCTTCCAAGGCTAAAACTGTTCAACTTCTGTGGTTTGCATTTATTTTTCTATTATTTATTTCAATTAATTTATCATTTTGTATCAAGTTAGATCACGTATCCTTAAAATCACTTACAAATTCAACTGTTATCCGATTTTGAGAGTAAACAGAATGATTGATCTTCAACTTCAACCGATTGATCTCAAGGAAAGTAAGAGTAACATTCAGCACTTTACTATTAATAGGAAAATTTCACTTATATAAACAAAGTAATTATAAAGTCAAATAACACTTTGACTAATTCTTTTTTTGTAGAAAAAACAAAATTTCAAGTATTTGAGTGTGAGTAGGATTTGAAGAGAAAAAGAAGGGAGCAGCCGCGTGTAGTGACATGGAAAGGCGTAAAGAAAGGAATTTAAGTGATGATTGGCACTCATATGAGGTTATTATCATGTTTTTAGTCCCACGCCTCGGATCACGCAGCCATACTCTCTTATCTACTTTTGGTTAGATTCTCTCTTCCTCCTAGAGGAGGCAGATACTATTTTTTTAAAAGTTATTATAATACTCTTCGGTTCAAAATAAGTAATTTTTTTGGATATTTTCATATAGATTAAAAAATTCACTTTTTAACATTAATTAACAATAAAAATAACCATATTAATCTTTACTATCTCACATAAACACTCTTAACATATACTCCAATACTATTTGCTCCAAAAGGCAATGTAGAAAAATACTAATTAATTCGTTCTTAAAATCTGAAAAAATCACTTATTTTGGACCACAAGAAAAAACCAAAAAATCACTTATTTTTTGACCGGAGGGAGTATAATTAATAATTACATATATTGAATGAATTTTAAGATTAATACATAGTTTGGATTAAAGTTATTGAATTCGATCAAATATGTAGTTTTTACTTTCCCTCCACCCATGCTTCTTTTATCTTTCGGTCCCAACTCGGTATAAGGTAAAATATGCTACAACACGTGGCTATCCAAAAGAGGGACACGTGAAACCTAGGAGAGGGTATGACTAAGACCGAAGGCAGCTGTTCCGTTTGTCACCGAAAAGAATAACGTCCATAAAGATGTGATAAATACTCTTTGCACTGTAGCATTTAATAGAGAATATTCAATGGCATTAAGAACGATTATTCGTTATAGAGAATTTGGCATTTATGTTCACCGTTACATCTTCATCATTCTTCAATTACTTGTTATTTTAGGATTAAATTAATTCACTTGTCCAGAAATTTATATATAAAATTAACTGTACCGCTTTATGAGTAAACATACCCCAAACACCACATGATCGTATGCGGATTAGGATTTAAATTTTAATGTATTCAACTTTACACTAAACAATGTACTATTAAAACTATAGATTTAGATGTAATATTTATTAAAATATAAATAAAATTTTATTTATATAACCCGTTTAAAAATTGTGTGAACTCATAGCCAAAAAGCCAAGTAGAGGCTACATCTGCCTCTGCACATTGCCATGGCTTAAAAGGCACAGCCAACCAACTTTGTTAGAAGAAGAACCTTCAAATTCTCTTCACTTTGTCACGTTTTTTGCTGAAAAGTCCATTTTTAAAACTCCGTACCAATTTGTTTTTGTTGCTTTTCTATATTTTGTGTCTTACAAAAGTCAAAAGTGTAAATCCAATTGGGAGAAGTGGTCACATTCTAAGGCCTCATTTGTTTACACTTAGGCATCTTCAATGGTGCACTATATTTTACACCAAATCTAAATTTGGTGTAAAATTTAGTATCTTTTTACTCCAATGGAACATCAAATTTTGTGTGACACTATTCATCAAACACTAAATTTTATTTAATATTATTTTATTTTATTTTTTTACTTTTAATTTATCATATATTGTGTTTATAATTAATTTTTATATTAAGATCTTTATAATTAATTTTATATCCTATTTATTTTTATATTAATTTTATTGTTATTATAATTATATAAAAATAAATATAACCATTATTTAAATATAAAATATGCAAATGTAAGATATCTAATGTTGCTAAAATTGAAAAGTGAAAACAAAAATTTTAAAAAAGAAATTAATATTACATAAAATAAAAATACATTAACATTAAAAGTACATCAAAGGAGGATATATTAAAATTAAAAATTACATTAAAAACATAAAACATAAGTTTAATAATCCTGTCGGAAAAGAGATATTTTGCAATGAAACAAGAATCATGACGAAAAGATATTGAACGTGCATTCAGAGTTTTGCAATCTCGTTTCACAATTGTTGCAGGTCCGTCACGTTTTTGGAGAAAAACAGGTGCTACGTGATATAATGACCACATGTATTATACTGCACAACATGATAATTGAGTACGAGCGTGATCTTAATGCACCAATTCAAGATGCACGTGAATGTCCAGCTCCTACGACAGAAATGACATTAGATGAAGCTCACCGATTTGAATAATTTTTAGCTCGACACAAAAAAATTAAGGATAAAGATGCGTATTTCGCACTTCGTAATGCATTAATCGAGCATTTATGGGAGAATAGAGGTGAAAGTTGAATATTTATGTTGTACTTAAATTAAATTTGACTATGATGTAATATATATTTAATTATCTTTTATCAATGATTTCAATTTTAGTTGATTTAATTTTGTAATAAATGATTATATAAGTGGTGAATGTGAATAATATGTGATGAATATGGAAAAAAGAAAAAAGATAGAATTTGTTTGAAGGAAATAAAAATAAAATTTAAATAGAAGATAATAATATAATATAGAAGAGAGAAGAATATAAAAAGGAATATTCTTTTTTGGTGTAAAATATAGTGTAATGGTTGGAGCAAATTTGGTGTTACACCATTTTGGTGTGAAATTGTCACGACCCAAATTCCCAACCTTAGGGATCGTGATAGCGCCTAACATCACACTTGCTAGGCAAGCCAATGTTAGAGTTCGATTAGCTATTTACCTTTGATTATCCATTTAAACATAATAAAAAATTATAAAATAATTTTATTCCATTAATATTTCAACAAAATAATTTCTTTAAAAAATTGATTTCTAAGACTTGGGACCTCAGAATTCATTTCCAAGCATACGCCCGAGTCCCATATTTTACTGCGGACCTTCCGGGATGGTCGGAACACGGATCCGTGTCCGTTTACTCAAAATATTGACCACAGTCAACTATAATCAAAATTTAAATTCTAGAAATTACTATTTCTCATGTTTACACATAAAAGCTTTCTGGTTTCTCACTCGGACTGCGCACGCAAATTGAGGTAGTTAAAATTAATATTTTTGTGGCTAATAAGCCTAAAACGGAGTCGATACCCATTGGGTCATCACAATCTCCACTTCTAAAACAAACGTTCGTCCTCGAACAGACATAGAACATTACTTGAATTGGCAAACAAGTGTGATATTTACACTGCATGTCCGACTCGGACTCCCAAGTAGCTGCCTCAACGGGCTGGCCTCTCCACTGCACTTGAACTGAAGGATAACTCTTAGATCTCAATTGACAAACTTGTTGGTCTATCTACCGGCTCCTCCTCATAAGCCAAGTCTTTGTCCAATTAGACAGAGCTAAAATCTAACACGTGGGATGGGTCACCATGATATTTCTGGAGCATAGACACATGGAATAGCGGATGAACTGAGGATAACCCTAGAGGCAATGCAAGTCTATAAGCTACCTCCCCACTCTATCAAGAATCTCAAACGGCCCGATATACCTAGGGCTCAACTTACCCTTCCAAACCTCATAACACCCTTCATGGGTGACACACGAAGCAATACTCTCACCCCCACCATGAATGCCACATCACGAACCTTACGATCTGCATAACTCTTTTGCCTAGATTGAGCTGCACAAAGTCTCTCCTGAATAATCTTGACCTTATCCAAGGTCTCCTGAACTAAGTCTGTAACTAGTAACCGAGCCTCTCCCAGCTAAGACCATCCAACTGGAGATCTCTACCGTCTACCATATAATGCCTCATAAGGAGCCATCTGAATGCTCGACTGATAACTATTATTATAAGAAACCCCGCTAATGGCAAGAATTGATCCCAAGAACCTTCAAATTCAATAACACAAGCGCGGATCATGTCCTCCAAAATCTGAATGGTACGCTTGGACTGCCCGTCAGTCTGAGGATGAAATGATGTGCCTAACTCCACTCGGGTACCCAACTCACGTAGAACTGCCCTTCAAAGTGCGAAGCAAACTGCGTACCCCGATCAGAAATGATAGACATGGGCACACCATGAAGGCGAACAATCTCCTGAATATATAACTCATCCAACTGCTACGAAGTATAAGTACTTTCCACATGAATGAAATGGGTTGATTTAGTCAGCCTATCCACAATAACCCAAACCGCGTTGAACTTCCTCTGAGTCCGTGGGAGTCCAACAACGAAGTCCATAGTGATACGCTCTCACTTCCACTCAGAAATCTCTATCTGCTGAAGAAAACTACCAGATCTCTAATGCTCATATTTTACTTGTTGACAATTTAAGCAACGAGCCACATACGCCACAATGTCCTTTTTCATCCTTCTCCACCAATAATGCTGCCTCAAATCTTGGTACATTTTAGCTTCCCTTGGGTGAATGGAATACTTAGAAATGTGAGCCTCCTCAAGGATCAACTCACGAAGGCCATCAATATTAGGCACACATAACCGACCATGTATCCTCAAAACACCATCATCTCCAACTATAACCTGCTTGGCATCACCGTGTCGAACTGTGTCCCAAAGAACATCCAAATGTGGGTCACCATCCTGCCGCTTTCGGATATGCTCAATTAGAGAAGACCGAGCGACTGTACGAGCTAGAACATTGTTGGGGGAAATATCCAACCTCACGAATTGATTAGCCAACGTGTGAATGTTTGAAGCTAATGGCCTCTCACCAACTGGAATATACACAAGGCTACCCATACTCACCGCCTCTTTTTTCTTAATAGTTGTTCATATCCAATCACGGAATTATCAACAGCTTCACGTTAACAATAATCCCCTTTCAACCTTCCCAATACTGATGACGAGGTGCGATTCATGAAGACCTCATAATTATATACCTGACTTAACGTGTCTTATTTAATGCCACATGGGCGGCACATACCTCGCAGGTCAAAGCTCAATAGTTCTGACACGGATTTGGCAAATTATACACAGTTAATTAATTAGTTTATTTCTTTATTTCTTTATTTTTTTAATTATTATTAGTATTACTTTTATTATTATTATTTATTCATTTATTCTTATGATCATTATCATTATTATATACATAAATTGTTGAATAAGCCTAACAGGCATGACTCCCTACCACTACTGTAGTAAAGTTTTAATTCACAAGGGAGACTTTAAACACAAGAATTTCCATCACAAGGACCTCGTCCCTACATAACTTCCACTGCGGCTCGTAGACCGATTTAAACATACCAAATCATATAAAAATGCGAGGATCTCGCCCTCAGTTCTGAATCACAAGTAATATGCACACCGCCAATCGAAACATTCCATTTTCTTATTCAAATATTTTTCGTTAAACAAAATTACAACACGTAATGATAGACATAGCTATCTCCATATAATTTCTCAATACTAGTGTTCATACAAGTAGATTTTTAAGTTATGAAGCTCACCCGAGAGTAGAGCATATTAGAAGAATTTTATTAGTTACGCATAACCGTATTAAGTTCAGGAAATCATCACTTTATAATAATTAGAGATTGTTCTTGTAATGACACCATTTAATGTAACGACCTCAGCCCTACCATAGAAAATATACCAACAGGCTGGGTCTCCACCTCTAGGAATCTAACCTCCCCTTTCGACATTCCGACCCCTTTTTCCTAGTTGGTCATGTAGTTGAGTTGTAAATGCAATGGGACACGTAGCCTGAGTGCTCTGATGAAACATGACTTTCCCAAGTCTAGGACAATTTCTACCACCAGCCGAAATAAAGTATCAACTTGCCCTGAGTCGTACCAAATTTTACAATCGTAATTGAGTCTTTTAATGAGTCTGCATACTTTCTCTCTGGCTAGATAAACTGAAGTAGGAGTGTGACGGGCTGACTTATCGAACCTGATGGCATATTTTGACACCGTTATATGACCTGATGTAACCGTTCAAATCTTATGCGCCATTTATTATGGAGAGTCTGAGAAACAAATCTTTCAAAAGCATTTATGAGAACTGAGTCAAGTAATTGATGCTGCATTGGCTGACCATCTTCTTCGTAGGCTTGCCACAAACACCGGCGACCAATTTTTTCTTTTACTATGTTAACTCAACACTGCTGAGCTACCCCCTTTATTCATATACTTTTTAATCATTCTTTTGCGGTAACTCTCATCTCTATTGATGCACAATGATCCCAAAAGTAGAGCTCTATACAGATAAACCTTGGCACGAACCATATATTCTAGAAGCTTGTCAACCACTGTACTCCCTCTGAAGCACCCCAAAATCCGCAACCGTGACTTTCACTCTGAGTAAACCTTCTGTAGATTTAAAGTTGGTTATATAACTCCTTTGGTACTGAGATATAGGGTTATTAAGGAGGCGAACATATCGCAAGTCACAGCTTCATCTCTCGCAAAATCTCAGGCCTTATACATTCCAAGCCAAAACCGATATAACACATGACCCCGCAATTTATTCCTTGACAGTGGACTTCCCCAGTTGGCACGAAGTCATAGGTCACAATGCCTGATAATCCACAATGTTAAACTTCACAGCTCATATAAATCAACCACGTTGCTTTCAACTATTCCCTTGTTATGCAATACTGAAGTAGATATAAATCCTTCTGGGATATGGGCTAGTCCAACATGTAGCGACTGAGATAGAACCTCCGCGTCTAGATCCATTTGAGACTGTACAATAGGTGTTGATGTTTGAGCTCTAGACTGAGCTCTGCTTCTGTTTCTTCCCATAATTGTAGCTGTCATTGGGGATTCACCTCTTGTCCGGTGGTAGATGCTTTGTGTGTTGTCGAGATTTGTGAGAGGACAATATTAGACAAGTTCAATCATCAATGGTAGAATAAATTCGCACTATAGAGTAGAATAGAAGTGAAATTGTTCCTAACTTCATAGCCTCTGAGAGATAAGTACAGACGTCTTCGTACCGATCCTTCAAACTCTACCAAGTTTGTTCGTGAATTGTGGGACCTAAGCAACCTAGTGCTCTGATACCAACTTGTCACGACCCAAATTCCCAACCTTAGGGATCGTGATGACGCCTAACACCACACTTGCTAGGCAAGCCAATGTTAGAGTTCAATTAGCTATTTACCTTTGATTATCCATTTAAACATAATAAACAATTATAAAATAAACTTAAGCTACTGACTTTCTGAATAATTCCAAACATACAATAATAAACACTTAAATAAACCGAGCCACGAACTAATTATATAAGTAACTCTAGAACTACCCCAGGGTCCGGTGTCACAATTCACGAACTACAAAAGAATAAGACAAATAATGGGCTGAAAGAAATAGTGTAACTGTTCTGAATATAATAAAACAGTTTTATAAAAATAGGAGAAGACTCTCGGGATCTGCGAACGCCGGCAGATATACCTCGTGTCTCCGAATAAATGAATAGCCGCTCTAAATATCTCTATTGCTGGTCGATACCTGGATCTGCACAAAAGAGTGCAGAGTGTAGTATCAGTACAACCGACCCCATGTACTGAGTAAGTGCCGAGCCTAACCTCGACGAAGTAGTGACGAGGCTACAGTGGGGAATTTACAACATATAACCTGTGACAATAATATATACAATAACGCAACAAAATAATTCTACACGAACAAGAAAAATATAATTGAGACAATAAATATAAAGCAAGAAGGAAATCTTAACAAATAATTAAGTACTGCAACAACAATGAAATAACTCAGCCACCTTTTCCAGGCCTCAGCTATAACAACTTCTCAAATGATTTTCAGGTTTCCAAACTTTAACATTAAATAAAAGTAGTGCCAAAATATGAAAAATAGTAATATAAAAATGGTAGTTTTCAAATCTTGGTTTTACTTTGAAAATATAATTGTCCTCCCTTATTGCTCCTCTTCGCGGAGTGCAATCCGATCCCACCAGACATATCATATCAATTTATTCACCCGTATCACGATCAATTTATTCACCCGTATCACAATCAATTATCCACCCTTATCACAACCCCCTTATCACAGCCCCCTTGTCACAACCCCCTTATCATCGTCTTTCAAGTCAAATCCTTTCACAATATTTATGTCTCGACAAATTGTAAACAGAACAAGTTTCACTTTAAAATAATAGTAAAAGCAGAGTATGAAATAATGACAATAAAACAATGAGTGTTCCAGCCTTTATTTTATAAACAGTAAAACATGCATATTCTCCCTTATCATTGTCTTGTTGCAGCGTGCAACCCGATCCCACATATTCACAATATCACTATCAATTATCCACCCTTATCACATCCCCCTTATGTTTATTCATAAAAAACTTTCACAGTTTAGGCCAAACTTTTCACAATACTTTTATTCCAACAAATTTCAAACAGAAAACAGTATAGCTCGTAAGCTTCAACTAATATCATTTCACAATAAAACCAACCAGAATATATGTAAACACTGTAACGTTGTCAACCCAGCTCAGTCTTTATGTACCACGATAAAATCAAGAGAACGGCCAACACTTTTAATACACCTGCCACAACAATTGGCAACAATCAATTGAAACCAAATAACCACGTAAACCTCAACAATCATAAAACAGTTAAACTGCATTCCTCATCATTTCCTCAATATTATCAAAAATGAAACCAACATGAACACATATATAATAATGCCAAACCGCTCAACCATTTTGTACCACAAGGAATCCCGCTAAAACAATCAATACTCTTTCCAAAATAACCACAACAATATCTAACAATAAAATAACAAGGTCAAGTAGTCATAGAAACAATAATGGACATAGAATATTAAGACAAGAATCAATTAAGTTGGGAACGGGAAAGGCATTATGCTTAACAAGCAAATTGGGTGGTGCATAGATACTCGTTACCTCACATATACAACACGCCCATGCATTTCACATTCAAAGTTAGACCAAACACTTACATCAATTTCGCAGGCCACTCACTGCTCAATTACAACTTTTCCTTTAGAATATTGCTCTAACTTGCTCGAATCTAATCATAATTAACTCAATATCATTAATTAAGGTTAAAGGAACTAACTTTATTGAAAATTATAATTTTTCCTAAGTTTTCTATAATAATAAAAAGTGAAAACCCGACCTCAAACCATCTTGGTCTAAACTCGGGGTTCGGACCAAATTACGTTTACGCATTCACCCACGAACCCAAATATACAATTAGTTTCGAAATTCGACCTCAATTCAAGGTAAAGATTCGTTTTTTACAAAATTCCCTAATTCTACCAAAACCCACAATTTTTATCATGAAAATTCTTAGTCTTTGATTTAAAAGTGATGAAAAACAATGAGTAATATAAAGAGTAAAGTTTAGAATTGATTACCAACACTTTGAGGATGAACTTGGGTGAAGAAAATCGTCTCTAAAGCTTGGAAGTTCGAAAAATATGAAGAAAAGGGTTGTTGCCCTAGTTGGTGTTTTAATAGGTTTTGGTTGCTGTAATTTTTTATTTTTTTAAAGAAAAAGCGTGGAACACCAGTGCTCCAGAAACTGTTATGACAACAGAATTTTTTTTCACAAGTTAAAAACATCTCGAAACCTACCCGAAACTCACCCGAGCCCTCGGGGCTCTAAACCAAACATGCACGCAAGTCTAAAAATATCATACGGACTTGCTCGTGCGATCAAATCATGAAAATAATATGTAAAACTATGAATTTAACCTCAAAACTTATTATTTTTCTCAAGAACACTTAAAGTTCACTATTTATCAACCAGACGTCCGTATCGCGTCAAATAAACTCCATTTTCATCAAATTTCACAATTAACCTTTAAATACCATAACAAGCTTGTACCGGGCTCCGGAACCGAAATACGGGCCCGATACCAATGATTTCAAACATTAATTCTTTTCTTTATTCCATTAATATTTCAGCAAATAATTTCTTTTAAAAATTGATATCTAAGGCTTGGGACCTCGGATTCATTTTCGGGCATACGCCAGAGTCCCATATTTTACTGCGTATCTCCCGGAATCATCAGAACACGGATCAGTGTCCGTTTACTCAAAATGTTGACCAAAGTCAACTATAATCAAAATTTAAATTCTAGAAATCATTATTTCTCATATTTTCACATAAAAGCTTTTCGGTTTCACGCCCGGACTGCACACGCAAATTAAGGTAGTTAAAATCAATCTTTTTATGGCTAATAAGCCTAGAACGGAGTCTAAATTCAGAAAATGACCCCTTGGGTCATCACATAAATTTAGTGTGAAATTTGGTGTTAGGGTTGGAGATGATCTTGATGAATGTCTGAATCTTAATCATTCAGATCTCAGACATTAAGTGCGTTTGTTTTTATAGTCTGAATCTTAATTATTCATATCTTAATCATTAAGTGTGTTTGTTTTTTTACTTCACAATCACTTAATGAGTATGAATAGGTCTGTCACATATTCATTATTAATTGTCGTCACCGCATACCATTATCAACTACCACCATGCCACCGCCACAACCACCTCCACCGCCACCACGCCACCATTATCGACAATCACCACCCACTATCCCTACCACTACAATCACCATATATCATTCTCACCCACAACCAACACTCATTCACCTCAAATACCACAACTGACCACCCAATTGCCATCAACAACCATAACCGATACTGCCCATTATTAAAACCTACCACCACCCACCCACAACCTTTCTCAGTCACAACTACTACCACCATCCGCCATTATTAACTATCACCATTCACCACCACCATCCTTAATCATAATCGCCACTACTAACAATCATTACTAGTTACTAGCATGAACCACCATCATCAACCAAAACTACCACCAAACACCGGCTCTAGTCGGCATTCACCCGTTAGCCATCACCACCAACAATTATCATATTTTTAAAAATTATATATTTTATTGATAAAAAATTAGGTTAGTTAGTATTTCATTTAAATTTTATGTTTATAATTTTCAAATAAAGATAAATTTTATACATTCATATGTTAAAAATTAAACAGTCTTAATTATTTCTATTCAAATCTTAATACACATCTTAATATATTCAGATGTGTATTCAGATTCAAATGTCTTAATCTTAATACACATGTTGATATTCAGATGTATATTCGGATTCAGGTGACTTAATCTTTAAAAAACAAATGAGGCCTAAGAGTCCGTTTGGACATTAAAACAATTGATTTTTTTTCAATTTTTTTTTTACTTTTTTTTAAACAAGTGTTTGGCCATAAAATTTCTAATTTTCACTTGAAGATGAATTATGGTTTTTTTTCGAAAATTTGAAAAACTCCAAAAGGCTATTTTTCAAATATTTTACTCAAATCACTCACAAAACTTCAAAACAACTCAAAATAATATTTATGTCCAAACACAACTCTAATTTTCAAATACTATTTTCACTTAAAAAAAATTCACTTTTTTTTAATTTTTTTTTTGCAATTCTTATGTCCAAACGCCCACCAAAATTCTACAAAAAAAATTGTACTCCACCCGTCTTAAATTATCTATGATATTTCTCATTCTTCTTTTCTTTATAGTAATAGTACACGTACATTATTTAAGTAAACTTCACTTCATTTAGTTCAGTTTAGTTTTAGTTTAGGTTTATTCTGTAAATTAAAATTCAATAAAAAATAAAATAAATAGAAATTCTTTTATATGACCTTTAAGAAATATTAATTAGAAGGAATTTTTGACTATTTTACTCTTATTTATGTCTTAAGTTATACTTCATCCGTCTCATATTAACGGTCGTGGTTACAAAAAATAGTTATCTCAAATAATTTGTCATTTTAGAAGTTGAAGACAAAATTGATGAATTTTCTCTTTTTCACCCTTAGTAATAATTGTTCTTGAAGATGGAGATAACACATAAATAAAATAAATATTCAATAAAGAAATATTATATTTAACACATAAATAAGGGTAGCATTGTCCAATCTCTTCCTAATTTAATATTTTTTAAGGAACGTATAAAAGAGAACCACGACTGTTAATATAAAACAGAGGCATAATATATCTTTATTAAATATTTAATCTATTTATGTGATGTTTCTATCTTCAATAACAATACAATATCTACTAAGGATAAAATGAGAAAAAAGAACTAATTTTAGCTTGAATTTCTAAAGTGATATAACTAGTTTTAGAAACCACCCATAATTTGAGACACTGAGAGCAGAAACAAACCCAAAATGGAAATTTTGTAACAACCGCCCATCAACATCCAATGACCATAGAAAGCTTAGCTGCTCAAAAGAAGAGCATTGAATGAATCTATTAATGGAAAATTGGATTTCGTATATAAATTGGACAGCAAAAGCTTATTAATTCAAATTAATGCTTACCTGAAAATAAAGCAGTGCTATTAATACTTTCAAGTTTCAAACAGACTGTTCCAACAATACATCTGAAACTTTCCTGTCATGATTTAGCTGTCCAAGAGGCAAAGGACTAAAGACGGGCAATTCGGTGTATTAAGCTTCCGATATATATGTGGGGTTCGAGAAATGATCGGACTACAAGGATCTATCGCATGCGTTTTATTCTGCATTTTTGTAAGAGACTATTTTCATGACTCAAACTCGTGATCTCCTGATCACATGACAGAAACTTTACCGGTTATGTCAAGGCTTTCTTCGTCGAGAGGCAATGAACTGATTTTAAATATAAATGATGTGGTTTATGGGTAATGAAATTAAAGATTTGAAAGGTACACCAAATATTAATGTGATATAATTGACGATGCAATGTATTTGGAATTAAGTGTTCGTTCTCTAATAATTCTTGAATATTTGAAACGAAACAATATAATTTGTAACTAAGGAGTATCATCTATTCATATCTCATAAATCTATTTCGTGTTATAATTGCTATATATGCCATGTTCTTGTTGTCCTTGATAATAGAGTGGCATAATGCATGTTAAAATTGGTCGATCACTAAAATTAATTGCATTCGTTAGTAGAAAAGTATATATACTTTCTCCGTTAACTTTTAGTTGTTTACTTTTGATTTTGCCCTCTTTTAAATAAAAAAAAGTAAAGTACATATTTTACAATTATATCCATAATAATGATAACATTTTTAAAAATCTTGAAAAATAATTTAAGGAATGAGTAGTTAATAATAAGGGTAAAACGGAAAAAAATATTGGTTTTCTCTTGATTTAGTATTGTGGACAACTAAAAGTAAAAATTGTTCCCATATTTTTGTTGAGGAAGTATTTATTTGCAAAATTTTTATATACTGAAAATGTAAAAATTATTTATATAATTAGGTTACATATAAGAAAATTATATTTAAACAACTATATAATGTTAAATTTTTATTGATAATCTCGTAAAAATACTAAATCACCTGTTACTGTAGGTTAAAATTTATTAATAGTTTTAAAAATCTTCCCACTGTCCGTACATGTAATATGTAACTTAAATTCAAAAAAAAAAAGGTTGTAATTAGCTTAATTTTTTGCCTTTGTTTTTGAAAATTTGTGCTTGTTTCAAAAGATAGAAAAACAAAAGGCCTTTTTCAAAAACATTCATAGGACCCCTTGAGGAAAATTAACTATACATCCAGAGGCGGATGTAGGACTTTTAGAACATGAGCGCGCTATTAAAAAAAAGGAGATAAATATATTAAGTGAAAATTGATCCATATTTCTTTGAGTAAACAACTCAATATTCAACCAAGCGCACCATTCAGTCTTTTTGGAGAATGGGTGTCAGTAGATAGTATTAGATCAATTCTAAAAAATACATAAATAAAAAATATATTTTGACGAAAAAATCATGGGTTCACGTGCCCCATTATTTAGTTTATAAATCCGCCCCCGCATATATCGAACTGACCACAAAAAAATGAATTAACTTAAATAGTCGCTTTCCGTATTGATTAAGCTAAAAATAACCGATATATGTATAATATATATGTATAGTACTATGTCTATAGTCATATATAATTACTATAATATAATATATGTATAAAATTAGAAAAAGATAAGAGAAGAAGGACAATAAAAAAAGAATTCAATATGAACAAAGAGAAAATCTTTAACTCCTACAAGTGATACCAATACTCAATATGAACAAAGTGAGAATCTTGACCAAACTTATTAAAACTGATAAAATCTATATCATCCCCACTTTAATATTTCATAGCCGGACTTGAACATCTATTTCACACTGAATACCTCAATCAATTAGGGTCCACACTATAGCACATCAATCTAGAACATATCAAAATTAGTAGCCATTCCAAAGAGAAACAAGAAAAGCCACCAATATCGTCTTTGGCTATGAAATCGTCTTTGTTAGTATCTTTAACCAGAGGTTTCGGGTTCGAGTCCTTGAGTCGTCTTTGTTAGGGAGCGCTTTATTCCTCAATGTGAGACTTTCAAGCGCGTATCTGGATTTAGTCGGACTCCAATGTGAGTACGAGACATTATTTGAGAAACCAAATAAAAAAGAAAAAAAGAAAAGCCAAACCAAAACAATAAAAAGACAACAATAAAAGAGAGAGAGAGAGAGAGATCAGTTCTCTGCTCCTTTTAACATGGAAAAAGTCTAAATTTATTCTTTGAGTTCATACTTAATATTTATGTTAGAATAATGTAGCATCCTTCTTAATACTTTAAGAAATAAGTTCAAACTTACACCTCTACTTTTAACTATGGTTTTATAAGTATTCTTAAGTTAGAGCTTCGTTAGGGTTCATGAGCAAATACAAGACTGTTTCTTTGTCTTCGTGTAACCTATAAATCACACGTTCGAGTCATAGAATCAGCCACTAATACTAATGCATGCTTGCATCAGGGATAGACTGCATCCAATAAAATGCACACAGTCCTTTCCCGAACCTAACGTAAATTCGAGATACTTCGTGCAGCACGCCATCATTCTTTAGGTTGCTAGGTTGTAAATTATATGTGACTATAGTCGCTTTCTCTTGTCTTAATAATTATGACAAGATGGAATTGCATGTTAAAGAAGGACTTTCGAGCTTTTGATCATAATTAAACATCATGGACTTCAATGTTTATTAATCCCTAGAGATTTATAAACAAACCTTTACATCTATGGGCTTAATACTTCAATGATTAAGCATGCAGATGCAGGTTCTTTTTTCCTTTTTAAAAAAATTTGGGGGTTAAATTTAAACTTTTAATTAGTTTAATAACAGTACTAGACGCATGTTTCTGTAATTAGTAGACCTTAGCTTTGGGATTTGAAAACTGATTATTATATATTCTTCCCCTTTTTGATTAGAGAAAGGTTAGAGAATATTTATTAAAATATTCATCATGTCATTATCTTCATAATTATAATTCCGGCGGCATCGATTAAATATATAACGGATGTATATTTTAATGCAACATATTGCATGTTCGAATTTGACTGATTTTTTAAGTTAAATTGCATTAGATTTTTTAATATTTTAAACTTGAAATTTAGATATCCGAACAATATACGAAAAGTACTATAATTTATAATTTTTCTCATATCAATATAGCACTACTAAAAAATTAGGTTTTAGCGACGGAAAATTCTTGTAGCTAAACAAAAAATTCTGTCGCTTATCTCATTTAGCAATGGATTATCAAGAAATTTTGTTAGACCGTTTTATGACAGATTAGCAACAACGTTCGTAGCTAATATATTTTTTTTTTTTTGTAGTGGGTGAAAAAATACAGGGTAAAATGTTGGTCAAAATTTATGTAATTTGGCTCTCGTAAAGCAAAACATGACAATTTAAAATGAACGAGGAAATAGAAAATTACTGAACACGTACATATAACTTATATATATTGTCCTAAAATACTGTCACAGAAAAAATTAGTAATTGTAGGTTTGATAGCATTTAATATTCGCTGATTAGAAATTTAGAATTTGGTTCCCTTGATTTTAGTTAATATCAGATGCATGATGTTAGAGTATTTTGGCTTATTTATGCGTTCAGTAAATACTAACGACACATATAAGTAAAAAAGATATATATAGGCGGAAATCATAAATTATTGATCACGTCCAACTTAAGGGCTAAGCAACTCCGCGACATGTTAAATATAATTCAGCGTACTACTATTCTCTCCGTTTTAATTTTTTATTTTGATCCGTTTAAAAAAGAATAACACTCTATTAAAAAATAATATTATACATATATATAATAAAATGAAACTGATAATTATTTTTGGGTAGGTTTTCCCTACAGTAGGAAAGCATGTGTATTTCGTTGGAATAATTAGAGGCCTGCCCTGTTTAATTGACTGCTGAAAAGACCGTTGATAACTGATAGAATTTGCACTCTTTAATCATTTCTTGCTGCAATCAAAATCATTATAATCCTTTTGAGTATTTTCCAAGCAAGTCTGACCCCAACACTTGTAACTATGTTTAGAACGAATTCTCTTAAGCCGTCTCCCTCTTCTAGGCTGATGATCATCCTCTTTTTGGGAGATATTTTTCAAGTTTATAACTAGTTAAAAAAGGAAAGGAAGAGGGAAGAATAGGTCAAGCATGCCTTATGCTAGGTTACACGTAGGAGTGTGCAAAGTTCAGTTTGGATTGATTTTTCTCTAAAAAGAAATTAAATTAAATAAGTCGTATCTACAAATATAGAAACTAAATCAATTAAGTCGGGTTTTAAATCGATTCGACTTTTGTCGGTTTTTGATTTTTTTGGTTATTTATCATATATTTTTTCTTAAATATGAGACATACACTATCAAACATATATTTCGGAGACAACATTTTCAATGTAATATTATCAAACCAATAGAGTCGAGGGTCTATTGGAAACTGTTAGATTTTAGTTTTAATGATGAAAAATAATATAATTGTGTTTGATGTAAGGACTCAAGAATCAATCAGAATCAAAGTAAAAAGGAAAGTATCAATCAAAGATTGACTGGAGCCATCAAGGAATCAACGAGGCAATAAAGGTCCGAAAATAGATAATCAATCAAAGCTGAAATAAGATATCAATCAAAGGATGATTGCATCTATCAAGGAGAGAAATCAAAGCTGAAGGAAGATATCAATCAGAAGATGATTGAAGCTATCAACAATATAAAGGAAAGAAATACTAAAGTTTCGGTAAAGACATAGCCAACACTGAAAATCCGGCGGATATCAAGGCTTAGAGATGGAAAGCGATCAAAGTTCACTCATTAAGAAAGTATAACGGTATCAACTTTATTCTTGGAAAGAATCCATCTCTGATTCCTTTCAAGGATCAAATCTCTTGGGTTCGCAATCTCTCCAGACTCTAAGGCCTCCTGGAAAGTATATATACGATCGTTCCGGACTTGAAGATATATACTTTGATTAAACCATTTACCCTCTCCTTGTTCTACTTCAAACGAACATTGTAGTTCTACTAGATCTGTTGTGTAACAAGTTAGAGAAGAAAGAGAGATAATCATTGGCGAGGCATTGTATCAAGAAAAGACGAGAGACATACAAACTGAGCAGTTGGTGTAAAACTACACCATTCACTTTGTACTCAAGAAACTCAATCACTGAAAGAGAACACCCTTGCAACCCAAGGGGACTGGACTAGGACTCACATTCAATCTGAACCAGTATAAAAACTCCGGTGTCTTTAATTCCTGCACTTTACTTCTTCATTTTAATTCTATACTTCTTACTGTCTCGCTCTTATTTCTAGTCGACTAATTGGTAAACTAGTCAACTTATAATAACTAATTTTAAAATAATACTGGTAATGTTGTTATTATTGTTGTACTATGAAAACAATTGCTCTTTGAGAAATCTATCATTTACCAAGATATATTGATGATAATTTAATCAATTAGTGATGAATAATTTAAGTACTCAATTAAAAATTGATTATTTTTAACATGAAATAAATTCTTGTACTTAGCGAAAGAAAACTACCAATCAAACTAGAATGTAAAGGCAAAGAATTAGATTATTATAACTAAACTAAAAATATAAACGACTAATAAGTATCATAAAATTTTAGAAACTTTATATAAAATATATAGGTATAATAATAAATTTAAATTGCTACTTCTATAGTTGGTTTGGGTTTTTTTCCGGTTATTTTTTATTAAAACCAAAACCAAAACCAAATCAAATTTGACCAGTATTTAAAATTCAAAACCATCTGGACCAAACCTAAAAAGTATCGAATTTTTTGGTTGGTTTGGTTTGGTTTTTCGGGTTTTTATTAACACCCCTAATTACACAACTTACTTTAGACAAGAAATAAATATTACTACTATTGTAATATTAAATAAAAAATAAACAACATAGTCATTGTGATTCCACTAGTGGAGTCTGGAAAGGAGAAGGTATACACAAACCTTACCCATACCTTGTGCGAGGTAAAAAGAATTTAGCAACGAGTGAAGCCAAGAATTTCACAAAGGGTATTCAAAATTTAATATACGCAAATAAAAATAATATATGACCTATATACACAATATACGTTACTACATACATTAAAAAGTTTCGACGAATGGTATTCGATTGACCGCCCTTTAATGTATATGGTTACTGTATTGGTAAAAAAGAGCTTCACACGTGTAATAATCGTGATGACTCAGCATCTATGTGAAACAATGTGAACATGACAACTGGACGAGACTTTCTGAAGAGGTACGAAACAACATTTCCATGGGGTAACCAGATACGGGAATCTCAACCTAATCTAGAAGATGAAGAGACACGGTCAAAATGAATCAGGGCAAGATACAGGGCATATTCGGAGATCTTCAATTAATGAGCCAAACGTTACATAACCTTCACGCGACAGTTACGGTTAATCATTGTAACGTTACATTAATGCGATTATAAGTCATTAATGCTCAATCACTGAAAATGGTAGATGTTATATTAAGAAATTTCCCATAAAAGGGAGTAAAATATAGCTTGTAAGGACACGTTCAAACCGCTATTGCAATATACTTACCTTTTACGCATCTTACTGCTTTCTAATTACAAGTTTACTTGCAATTATTAGTATATACTTTGGTTATCAGAAACCCGTGTTCTTCCTAAATTAGCTTTGGCAGAGAATCTAATTCTTTGGTTAAACAAATTGGTTACGTTACCGGGAATCTAATAATCTCTGTTCTTTCTCATATAACATTCTGTGAACTATGTCGAACGCCAACGACAAAAACCAACAAAGGGTTGGAACCCCAGTTCCATCGCCTTCAGGATCACCACGAGGATCAAGGGAACAATCCCCAGAAAGATCTGCGACTCAAAACAATAATCTCAATGGAAATGAACAAACAGAAGAATAGGACAATGTAAAACAAATGGTTGGTGAGTATGTAACTCAAGCCTTACAAGTTTTCATGAGGGAACTACCAGCTGCATCACCAACACCTCCTCTTAACAACACTATAACTATGGAAAACCCACAATCCGGGTTAGCAAACTCTGGGAGTGGAGGCACTCCAAATGAGTCCCTCGAAGCAAGACCAAGTATGTCCAATAATCCAGAATTATAATCTTTATTACTAACTCTGCAGAAATAGGTGAAGGAACAAAACGATCGAATCGAGCAAATTCCTGGAGTACCAACTGTTATCAAAGGCATTGACATTGATATATATTCTCAACAACCTAGGAAGCCAAGTGCAGCACCCTTGCCTATTCCCAAGAAATTCAAAATGCCTGATATTCCCAAGTATGACGGGACAACCGATCCACGTGATCATGTGACTGCTTTTACCATCGGAGTAAAAGGCAACAACCTAAATAAACAAGAAATTGAGTCAGTCCTAGTCGAGAAGTTCGGAGAAACACTCACCAAAGGCGCACTAACCTGGTATTCTCTTTTACCTGAAAATTCTATTGCTCTTTTGCTCAGCTTGCAGATACTTTTATAAAAGCGCATTCCGGTGCGCAAAAAGTCGAAAAAAGAATGGAAGACATTTAAAATAAAAAAAGGAGACGTGGAGTTGCTTCGAGAATTTGTAGACAGATTTCAACGGAAAAGAATGATGCTACCAAGGGTACCTGACAATTGGGAAGCCATGGCATTTACAAGCAATTTAAATGACAAAAACTCAGAAGCCACATGAAGAATCAAGGGAAAGCTTGAGAGAATTCCCAGCCACGACGTGGAATTATGTCTATAACAGGTACAATACTAAGCTACGAATAGAAGAAGATATTATTGCTTAGTAAAAAGATGAAGATCGAACAAGTTCTAAACGCTCCGAACCAGAAAGAAGAACAGGTAAGAACAAGTACGATCCTTATATGGGACCTTCAGGACGAGAAAATCATCCCAGGTTCGAAAACACCCGGTCAGAATATAGACCATCAAATAGAGATACGAGCTCATCCTTATCAAGATCCCGAAAGGATCGGGATGAACGAAATAGAGGTAATACAAGAACTGGAGACTATAGCTTCAATGTAAGTACTTCTGAATTAATTTAAGTACTGAGAAATATGGGTGATAAGGTTCGATGGCCCAAAGAAATGAGGTCAAACCCAAACAAAAGGAATCCAGACTTCTGGTGTGAATTCCATAACGATCATGGGCACAAAACATCAGATTGCAGATTTTTGCAAGGTGAGGTAGAACAATTATTAAAACAGGGCTATCTAACAGAATTGTTTAGTGAAAAAGGTAAACAATAATATATGAAGAACATGCAGGAGCCCCCAAAACCATCATCTCCAAAGCGAACAGTGAACGTGATACATGGAGGAGAGGGGGTGAACGGAGTCGTCTGCAAAAGAACAACGAAATTCACGATTACGCATGGGAAGCGGATTCGTGAAGACGTGGAAGCATGCAATATATCATTCGACGATGCAGATATTAACGGATTAGTCCTTCCACACAACGACGCATCGGTAATATCCCTAATTATACATGACACTAACGTAAAAAGAGTGTTGATTGATCCAGGTAGCTCAGTCAACATCATTTTGTCAAGAGTTGTTGAAGAAATTCTAATGGAGGATCAAGTAATCCCAAAAGCACGAGCCTTATCTGGGTTTCAAAATTCCACGGTCATAACAAAAGGGGAAATTGAGCTTAGCACCTACGCAGAAGGAGTAATCAAAAATACTAGATTCTAAGTCATTAATACTGCTATGGCCTACAACGTAATCATGGGGAGACCATGGATCCATGACATGAAAGCAATACCATCTACCTTACATTAGGTAATTAAATTCCCTTCCAAATAGGGAATTCAACAGATTCGAGGCGATCAGCAAACCTCGAGGAGTATAAATCCCGTAACATACTCTAACAAAAAAGAAGAAGCAGAAAAATAAAAGGACGAGGAAATCTCCCAAACAGGTATGGAAACAACTGTTCCTCAAAAAGGTGCGGAAACAATTGATGATCAAACAAGTATGGAAAAAAATGCTATCCAAACAGGTACGGAGGAAGATAGCAACGAGAAGGTGAATTAAGTCACCACGAAAGAAGAATTAAAACATACGGACATGGATTCCAGACCTGATGTCATTCAGGAACTAGAAGAGGACGAACATATCAAAACAACTACGGAGGAACTCGAAGCTGTTCCACTGTTCGAGCAAAATCCCGAACAAAAAGTTCACATAGGCACGAGGCTAAGCCCCAGTAGACGAGGTACGTTAATTGAATATTTAAAGGCTAACGCAAATTGCTTTGCTTGGTCCCATTCAGACATGACAGGTATTCCTCCAGAAGTGATGACTCATAAACTAAATGAAGATCCATCCTTCGTGCCTGTCAAGCAAAAGAAAAGAAAACAAGGACCATTCAAGAACCAAGTGATCGACGAAGAGGTGCAGAAACTCTTGAAAATTGGTTCAATACGTGAGGTAAAATATCCTAATTGGTTAGCCAATACGGTAGTGGTGCCTAAAAAGAATGGTAAATGGAGAGTATGCGAAGATTACACAGATTTAAATAAAGCATGCCGTAAAGACTCATTTCCATTACCACACATAGATCAAATGATTGATGCCACTACAGGTCATGAATTGTTAAGCTTTCTAGATGCGTATTTTGGTTATAATTATATAAAAATGGATACCTCAGACGAGGAAAAAACTTCCTTTATTACGAACAGGGGGACTTATTTTTATAAAGTCATGCCTTTTGGCCTAAAAAATGTTGGAGCCACGTATCAGAGGCTAGTGATCAAGATGTTCCAGGAACATCTGGGTAAAACGATGGAGGTATACATTGATAACATGCTGGTGAAATCAACACAAGCGAAAGATCATTTCCACATCTTTCAATTACCTTCGAAATCCTACGCAGATATAATATGAAACTGAATCCAGAAAAATGCGCCTTTGGCATAGAATCGGGTAAGTTTTTGGGTTTCCTTGTATCAAATAAGGGGATAGAAGTAAATTCTGCTCAAATAAAAGCTATTGTTGAAATACTCAATATACTTACGAGTAAAAAGGAAGTTCAAAGACTAAAAGGAAGAATTGCAGCCTTAGGAAGATTTATCTCCAGGTCCTCGGAGAAGAGTTTTAAAATTTTCTCAGTTCTTTAAAAGCAGAATCAGTTCGAATGGACTGAAGAATGTCAACATGCTCTCAAAGATCTGATGGCCTATCTATCAAAACTCTCGTTGCTGTCTAAGCCAAAAGAGGGGGAAAGGCTGTATGTTTATCTTGCCGTAGCAGAAATTGCCGTAAGTGCAGAACTGGTAAGAGAAGACAAAGGTAAACAATCTCCAATTTATTATGTAAGAAAAGTCTTTATTAGATGCCGAAACTAGATATCCACATCTAGAAAAATTATCTTTAGCTTTAATAATGGCAGCTAGGAAGTTAAGATCATATTTTCAATTCCATCCAATCACCGTTGTGACCTCATACCCATTGAGAAATATTCTACATAAACAAGAATTATCAGAAATTTTAGCCAAATGGGCAATAGAATTAAGCGAGCATGACATAATATATCAGCCTTGGACTGCTAGAAAGTCTCAAATTTTAGTTGATTTCGTCGCTGATTTTAATACTAGTATAATCCCCGAGGCGGAAAAAGAGTTACAACTCTTTAACGGGGCTAATCCAGGAATATGGACCCTATTCACTGACGACTCTTCTAATATAAAAGGAGCTGGCTTGGGAGTTGTTTTAATAATACCTAAAGCACGCGACGACTCGCCAAACAAGAGGACCGACTTGTCCTAGACAAATTTTGAAGAATCGACAAAACTCGATAATAACAGGGTTGATAGGAGGCTTGAATCCTAACGTGAAAGGGTAAGTATAAACATAAGAATACCCGATCTTGTAAGAAGTTATTCTTTGGTTATTGCCAGGAACAATAACAGGAAAATCAGGCTTCCAAGAACAATCCCTGCGTACAAGAGGCACCGAGCCCCCTGTTATCTGAGTAGGATAAAGTTCGGCACTGTCATGCGAAGACGTTGAAGAAAGCTGTTTGCTCATGTCCTGACTATCCTTGGCAAAAGAAAACTCTGCAGGGATAATTTCATCGACCCTCGGCTCGCGAAGCGGTTCACTATGTCCTCTACTCTTTGACAAAGATCTCGAAGCCCTATCCCCTGAAGAAGACAAAGAAACAGAAGACCTAGAAGAAAGAAGAAGCACCCCTGGAAGGGGTAGAACCTAAGATCCTAAGCCTTCCGCCTCTCCTACTCCTAGTTGGAGCAGAAGAGAGAGTCAGTTCCTCAAAATTAATGATTTTCTTAGATTGCTGGTTTGAAGAAGACATATTTACGAAGAATGAAGAATTTAAAAATAAAGAAAGAAGGTCGGAAGTTTTTCGTGAAAGTAAAGAAAGGAAAAGGGGTATTTTATACTCAAAGGCAACCGTCAAAAAATGGAAAAAATAATGATGTGAAAGTCATAATTGAAGTTTTCACTTCGTGACTGATGCAGCCGCAAAAATCCATAAAAGGCGCTGAGTAATTGCATAACCAACCTGGGAACGCCACGTGGCACGGGTATTAAATGGAAGTGACAAGTGACGCCTACGTTTAGAGATGGATGCAATGTTACGAGTGAAGCGGCGGCAAAATATCCCCGCCATAAATAAGTATCCACTTACCAATATTAATCGATAAATAAATGGTAAGTGGGGGGACTATCTGTATTGGTAAAAAAGAGCTTCACACGTGTAATAATCGTGATGACTCAGCAATCTATGTGGAACAATGAGAACATGACAACTGGACGAGACTTTATGAAGATGTACGAAACAACATATCCATAGGGTAACCAGATACGAGAATCTTAACCTAATCGAGAAGATGAAGAGACATGGTCAAAATGAATCAGGGCAGATTCGGAGATCTTCAATTAATGAGCCAAACGTTACATAACCTTCACGCGGCAGTTACGGTTAATCATTGTAACGTTACATTAATGTCATTATAAGTCATTAATGCTCAATCACTGAAAAATGTGGACGTTATATTAAGAAATTCCCTGTAAAAGGGAGTAAAATATAGCTTGTAAGGATACGTTCGAATCGCTATTGCTATATACTTACTTTTTACGCATCTTACTGCTTTCTAATTACAAGTTTACTTGCAATTATTAGTATATCCTTTGGTTATCAGAAACCCGTGTTCCTCCTAAATTAGCTTTGGCAGAGAATCTAATTCTTTGGTTAAACAATTACGTCATTGTCAATAGTCGATAGACCCTTGACTCAAAAAAAGTATAATTCACGTGAATAATAAAAATTTGTAGCTTGTATAAAACTAACACTTCTAGGTTTTACAGTAACAAAAGCAAAAAATAGTATTAAAGGGTATAAAAATAGGAGGTATGTTACTTTTTGAACGTGAAATGCTTCTTTCCTGTCCAAATAACATAACTCAGGCTGATTTAACACTGTTCTTTATTTACTTTTAGAGAGACCAGAAATTGAACTTTCTAATATCTACTACTTCGTTCAACTTTAACTATTCACCTTTAACTTTACGCTCCGCTCTTTTCAAGAAAAATTATGTATTTTGCATTTTTATTCATTACTCCCTCCGGTTTACAATAAATAATTTTTTGTGGTACAAAATAAGTGATTTTTCTAGATTTCAAGAATGAATTAATTATTTTTTTTCTACATTGTCCTTAGAGTAAATAGTGTTGGAATATGTGTTAGGAGTGTTTATGTGAAATAGTAAAGGTTAATATGATCAATTTCATAGCTAATTGATATTAATCTGTATGAAAACATCCAAAAAATCACTTATTTGGACCGGAGGGAGTATAATGATATCATTTCAAAAAATATTAAAAAATAATTTAGGGAACAACAACAACAAATCTAGAGCAATCCCACGTGGGGTCCGAGAAGGGTAATCTGTACGCGTACTTTAGCCCTATCGTACGAAGGAAGAAAGGTTGTTTCCGATAGACCCTCAGCTCAAGAACAACGAAAAAGACACAATAAACAAACAGTGTCAATGGCAAGAAAATAGGATAATAGAAACAAATAACACAACATGTAATAGCAAAGAAACTAGGAATACGAAGCTATAAGAGAAGTGCGAAAACTACAGGCAATAATGCCACATTGTCTAACAACAAGGAACTCGGAATAGGAGAATAGAAGACTAGTACTAATACTACTCGTACGACTAGAAGAGACTCTCGACTACCTGTCAACCCACAACCCTAATACTCGACCTCCACACCTCTCTATCGAGAGTCATGTACTAAGTAAGCTGAAGTAGTGCCATGTCCTACCTAATCACCTCTCCCCAGTACTTCATATGCCTCCCTCTGCCTCTCCTCTGACCCGACATGGTCAACGTCTCACATCTCCACACAAGGATATCGGTGTCTCTACTCTTCACATGCCCGAATCATCTCAGCTTCGATTCCCGCAACTTGTCTTCCACAGGGGCCATATCAACCTTCTCCCTAGTAACTTCATTCCTAATCTGGTCTTTCCCAGTATGCACACACATCCATCTCAACATCCTCATCTATGTTACTTACATCTTCTAAACATGAGATTTCTTGATTAGCCAACACACGGATGCATACAACATAGTCGACCTAACTACCACTTTGTAGAACTTTCCATTAGGTCTAGATGGCACATTCTTATCATACAAAATACCAGATGCAAGTCTCCATTTCATCTTCCCCCTCTCCAACACGATGCGTAACATACTCGTTAATCTCCCTGTTCACCATAATAATAGACCCAAGATATTTGAAACCATCTCTCTTGGAGATGACTTGTGTATCAAGCTTCACCTCCACTTTTGTTTCCTACTCCCCACACTGAATATGCACTCCAAGAATTTAGATTTTTTCCTGTTCAACTTGAGACCTTTAGACCCTAGCCAATCGTTAACCCCGCAGCGCTTCTCATCGATTAGCACTATGTCATCTGCAAATAACATACACCATGGCACCCCCCATGAATGTGGCGTGTCAGCCCGTCCATCACCAGGGCAAATAAAAATGGGCTAAGAGCTAAACCCTAATGTAACCCTATCATCACAAGAAAATAGTATAAGTCTCCTTCCACAGTCCTCACCCAAGTCTTCGCTCATAGTCTCCAGACATCTCCATAGAATCTCCTTCGGGACTTTATCGTATGCTTTTTCTAAGTCGATGAACACCATATGGAGGTCCCTCTACCTCTCCCGATAGTGCTCTATCAACCTATTCATAAGATGAATGGCTTAAGTGGTCCAATGCCCCGGCATGAAACCAAACTGATTCTCCGAAATAGACACACTCCTCCTCGCCCTCCTCTCCACTACCCTCTCTCATACTTTCATAGTGTGACTTAGTAGCTTGATAACTATGTAGTTGTTACAATTTTTGATATCACCTTTGTTATTGTACAATCAGACCATCAAACTCTAGCTCCAGTCTTCGGGCGTCTTCTTAGTCCTAAAAATAACATTAAACAATCCAGTAAACCACTCCAAGCCTCCCCGTCCCACAACCTTCGATAATTCTATTGGGATCTCGTCTGACCCAGTTACCCATCATGTACTCATCTTTCGCATTACCTCATCAACCTTAATATGACTACAAAACCTAAAATCACATTGGTCCACTGATTTCTCCAACTCGTCAAGCACAATGTCCCTGTCCCTATCCTCGTTAAGCGTTTGTGAAAGTATGATTGCCACCTGCGCCTAATGCACGCCTCTTCCACCAATACCTTGTCATCCTCGTCTTTGATGCACCTCACTTGCCCCAGGTCCCGAGCCTTCCTCTCTCGAACCTTGGCTAACCTGAACAGTCTCTTGTCACCGCCTTTGCTCCCAGTTCCGCATACAAGCGGTCAAATGATGCGGTCTTAGTCGTCGTGACCACTATTCGCCTCATTCTTAGCCTTGTTATAACATTCCCTAAGCATCCTTCTCTCCTCCTCGTCAGCGTTCTCCACTAGCTTCATATATACCTCTTTCTTGGCTTCTACATTTTCTGAGAGATGTTTCATTGCCTCTTTTAAGTGTAGGAATTTTTTTTTTAGTGTACTAACCGAATATTTAAAATGCATTTATATAAACACAATCAATCAATGGTCTATTTTGAAAATGGGTGTGTCAAGAAGCTGGATTAATTGACTCAACTAACCAAATGGTGCAAGAATTAATGATACAATCTCTTTGACTAAAATTTAATGTTTATTCCAATTTCTACTTGCTTTTCTTGGAACGAGAAAGAGTGACCAAAGGGAACCAAAGGAATACGGACAGAAAGTTATAGAGGCAAATCAATATTGACCTTAAGAATATGATACATGAACAATGATCACCCTATAAAATGAATCCAAAAATGAAAAATATACAGACAAAAACAATACAATCATATCTAGTCAGTACAAAAATGAAGTTACAAAAAGAAAAAAGGGTAACAACTAACAATTACAGTGACAAGTGGAAGTTCAATCTTTTCTTGACGTTGACTATCATACAGTCTGATACAGACAATATGCCAGCTTTTTCATGATTACGTAGGACCAATGGGCCCCTTAAATGGGCTGAATATATTGGGCCTCCAATGTTTGAAGTTGGTTGGGCCTATAGTGAATACAAGCCCAAATATCAATTTCTTTCGGATTATCGACCTTCGGACCGAGGGAATTGTACAACATAACTAGTTACAATTTTGAGTTGAAGAAAATGATCCTACAAATGTTTCTTTATAATTTCCGTCAACGCCTTAATATAAAGGTTTCGTAACGAGCCATATAATTGTTGAACCCTCTCTGGATGAGTTTCAGTAGCTCCGATTGATAGCAGCATGACGGCCTTGGTTTCCAATAACATTACCACTACCTGTTTTCTTAACATTGAGAGGTGACCGATGCCCGTAATTATTGTGATTATGATGAATTCCCGATCGTTGATCGTGAGCACGAGTGGCGTTTTTCTCTCTCGGCTTCATCTTCATCGCGTTACATTGTCCTAAACACTCCAAAATCTCTTCCATAGAAGGTCTAGTTTTAGGATCAGGCTCAAGACATTGTTGTATGATTTCTGCTATTTGAAATACAGCTTTTGATGGATATTGTCCTTCTAACCTTGGGTCCATTATTTTCCTTAGTTTCTTTTTGTCAGGTAACATTGGTTTGGCCCATTCTACTAAATTAATTTCCCCACTGGGCCTATTCAGATCCAGTACTCTACGGCCCGTTAATATTTCTAGCAACACAACTCCAAACCCATATACGTCACTCCTCACGTACAAATGACCTGTCCAAAATAAAGATTACATAAGGTATAATAGTCGTATAAGAAGGAAGGAATGAAGATGTAACCTAAATAGTCGACCATCCAACTGCTTAAACTAAGAATAATCAGGTAAAAATAGTACTAGCTAGTCAGTTTTCGGATTGGTAACTGAAAAATAGCCAACGTTTGCAAGTCATTGTAAAAAATCTAATATTTAGCTGCAACACGGAAAGTTCCAGCATAATATACTAGATATTAGTGCACTTGTGTATGAACTTCCAGCACATTATGCTAGAACTCCAGCATACAGAAAGTTGTTCCAGCATGATATACTAGATATTAGTACACTTGTGTATGAACTTCCAGCACATTATGCTAGAGATTGGAGCACTTGTGTATGAACTTCCAGCATATTATACTGGAACTCCAGTATATTATGTTGGAACTCGAGTATATTATACTAGAAGTCTAGTATATTATGCTGGAATATTTTCTGGATTTTGAACAGTATTTTCATTCACATGTATCTTTACATGAAAAATGGCTAAAATTCGATTACTTTTAAAAATGTGGTTATTTTTCAATTACCACCTGTAAATCTGGTTATTTTTGAATTTCGGATACAAAGCTTATGTATAATCAATATATACTTGCTAAAAAAACTTGCTGGGAAAAGTGAATAGTAAATCCGACCGACTATTTGTATAAAGACCCTCCCAAAAAGAATAAAAAATGATAAGAATCAAGATTTTTAAAAAGTTAAAATAAAGTATTTAAGACCATTAAATGGTTGAAAACAATATACCAACTTTGCCGGTCAATATTAATAAATTAGATATATGTTCTTGGAATTTAGTATTTGAATGCTAAGGAGTTCACATTATATAAAGGTTGATGTTTTCACTAAGGTTGCCGGTCAAACTTGTAATGGGAACATAGAAAAATTCTGGGGAAGAATTTCGGTTTTAAAAAGTCAATGCTATTAGTTTGTTATTATATAAATCAAAGGAATAATTTATTTTTAAGTAATAAAACTTTCACTATCGACTGACCCTTTTATTGATGGTGATATACAATTATTCCTAATGAATTTCTATATATTTTTTCATCTTGAGGCATATAAGTTACGTCAAACTTTTTTAATTATTTTGGACTGCTCATGTCACATCTTGAATGGGACTAAAAAGAGTTAGGTGGCATGATTTAACAGTTTATCTCTAAATAAGTCAATTTTCAAAACAAAACAAAAATAAAAAATATAAAGAATTGTTGATTCGTTCATTATTTGTATACTATAAAGTTGGACATAAGAATGTTTTCATTTTTTTGGAAATTTTTTCACTTTTTTTCTTTTCGAAATCAGCGTTTTGCCATAAAATTTTCACTTAACTCACAAAACTTAAAAAATATCTCAAATATTATATTCATGTCCAAACACAACTCTAATTTTCAAATACTATTTTCACCTACAAAAAATATTCATTTTTTTTTTGGAGTTTTAGAATTCTTATGTCCAAACGCCCACCAAGTGTCAACGGAATTAGGAGGGAAAAAATACGAGGGCATAAAATATCGGACTCGAACACTATACGACCTCTTGTGCATGACTAATTTACTTTGGGTACACCCATTAAGGAAATATAAAATTCTAAACAAAAATAATTAGTATGACTAAACGGCCCTTAATTAAATGTTGCAATATAGTTAATGTAAAGAGTAAAAGATATTTTAGGAATACATATATAAGGGTAATTTTAAAAAAATTAATTAATTTTTTTTTATTATATAAATAAACACTTATTTTGAACAAAAATAAAAAAATAAATTGATCACTTATTGTGAAGCGGAGAAAATAATTATTAAAAAATTACCTGTAGCCATGTACTCGGGGGCAGCGTAGCCATAAGTGCCAACGACTCTAGTGGTCACATGTGAGTCACCATTTACTGGACCCATTTTAGCCAGTCCAAAATCAGAAAGCTTCGCATTATAATTCTGTCCCAATAATATTTTAAACAAGTATTTATCAGTAATTATAAATAAAAAAAATACAATTAATTAAAGGAAGTTTTTCTACAAAAGAAAAGAAAAGAAACGAAAATTACCGCGTCCAGTAAAATATTAGAAGCTTTAAAATCACGGTAAATAACTTGCTTTTCTGTTGTGTGTAAAAAATCAAGACCTTTTGCTGCTCCTATTGCTATTCTTAGCCTTGTATCCCACGACAATGCTTCTGCACCTTCTTCTAATACACAAAAATAGTGTTATTACATTTGTAGTAATTCTTTTTCAACAAATAGTATATAATAATAATAATAATAATAATAATAATAATAATAATAATAATAATAATAATAATAATAATTACTTCTGAAAAGATGACTTTCTAAACTTCCTTTTTGCATGTGTTCGTATACGAGGAGGAATTCTTTTTCTTCCCAGCAATATCCGATTAATTTTACAAGATTCGGATGACTGAATTTACCCAAAAACTTTACTTCAGCCTGCAATCCATATATTAGATATTAATTTTCTATAGACTACAAACCAACAATAAAAAAAATATACAACAATCAAAATCTTTTATAATAGAACTTTACAATAACGCCGGTCTCATTTATTCTGTTAGGTATAACTAGACCCGGCAAGATGGTTAAAAATAATAGTTATCTACTCAACTCAACTCACTAAAAATGGGTTGGATAACTAACTTTTTTAAAGCGGGTCGAATATGGATAGTATTAGAAAAATGAGTAACCAATGGGTAAAATATAGATAATACAATTATTGGAAAATTATTTCAGTAAGGTTCTTCTGTTGCAAGGGACATCAAATTCATATTAGAGTTTGAGGCTAATGTGAAGTCATTAATGGATAATATGGTTACTCATTTTATCCGCCGGTTAACCTGTTTATTACTCGTGTTAAATATGGGTCAGGTCGGATAATTTATCCATTTTTTTCATATTCGACCCGCTCGTTTGTCATTCCTAGGTATAACAGATATTATCTATAATAGCGCTTAATTATAGCAACTATAAATTTTAAAAAATCAAAGGTTGTTATAGAGAATAATGATTGTACTCGTTTAGCCATCACTCAATTATGATGATGCAATGATTTGTATTTATATTAATAATTCCTAATTCAGTTGCACCGTTGCACAATGTGAATGCGAAATAAAAAAAGAAAGGGATAGTTTTATTATATTAATATTTCCTAATTTTGTTTTTTGTGTGTAATTAAGTTTTGACATTTCTTTTTCGTGACTTAAATTTGATTATTATATTTTCCATAAATTAATTTGATAGTAATGAAACCACGTGGATACTTTGAAACAGTCAAACTATATTATCTTCATCATTTTGGTCAGCTAGATTTAGACTGATTTTTTCCCCCTTCCCTTTACTGGTCAAATATTAGCTATGAGAAGAAAAAAACACAATTTTAAAATTGTGAAGAAAGTTTAAAAAGTATAACAGAAGACTATCCGAGTTCATCATGTCAAGAAAAAACAATTTCAAAGGGCATTAATAATATATTATAATAATAATTAATAAAACTAACTGAATTTTTTTTTATAAAAAAAAAACACCATTTGACTTTGGATGCTTTATTTTATTGGTTTTAATATTAATATCTATGGTGTTTGGCTTCTTTCCACTCAACAATCTAATCCCCCTTGGTCGAACATGCCTGCACGTATTCTTAGCTACTTGTTATTTCTTAAGTCGGGTCCCAATACGAGTATTTGACCAGATTAAAGTATTAAACCCTAATTGTTTCGTATAAGAGAATTTTATACAAATAATAATTTAATCGTCGAAATATCTTAACTAGAGGTCTCAATTTTAAGCCACGTTTGCATAAATGACCTTTTAATCTATTTGTCTACATAACATAAAGTTATCCTACTAAATTAAAAGGCAAAATTTATAGGATTTAAAGAGCAAAATAATTGGTCGGATTTGGAATATAAACAGATAAAATAATTAAGAACAAACCTGCCATTCTTTGAGACCTTGTTCACTATCAGGATTTGATTTTTTAACAGCAACTGGAATTCCAACTCCAACTTTAGAAGGAGCAAATGTTTTATCATCAATCCATCCTTTAAATACTGTTCCAAATCCTCCTTCTCCTAATACTGTATCTGGTCTAAAATTCCTCGTTGCACTCTTCAATTCTGCTAATGTAAACATTTTCAAATTTTGTGTTATTATTTTCCCACTCGCCGGTAGTACTAATTCCTCTTTCTTCGACTGTTCACCGCCGCCTGCTCCGCCATCTCCACTAGGCTGCACCGCCACCGTATTACTCGCCGGAGTTGCCGTATGCTTCTTGTTCACTGCCACAGTAACAAATTTATCATATAATCAATGAGTTCAACTGAACAAAAGTTTTTGACACGAAAGGTAAAATTTGAACAGACGATTTCAAAAGAAGCTAAATATTGAATTAAAAAAATTTAAATTCTGAATCCGCGATATAGTAAATACCTGGAGATGGGCTAGAAAATTTGTTAGAGCTAGGATGATTATCAACAGGTTTTGGCCAGCAATTTCCCATATTTTCTTCAGGTTTAATTTCTTTTGTTCTTCCCTGTAATTAATATTTGTGGGAGAACAAGTTGTGCTGTTGCAACTAATTAATAGGAATATTGTTGATGGTATAGTATAATTTTCTTGAGTTTGTGATGTTCTAAGAAGGAGAGAAGAAAGAAAGAGGAAAGCTCGTTTATGTCTAAAATGAAAATCGAGAGACGTCTTTTATATTCATATTGCATACAAGATAACAAAGACTATAGATACTTTATCGTATTTTTTTTTTTTGCAGTGACGAAGCCATTAAATTTAATAAGGGTATTCAAATTTTGAACATCCTTTGTCAAATACAAGGATGTTCAAAATCTTTTTCTAATCAATAACAAACAATATTTTACCTTATAAATAATATAATTTTTCGGGAAAGGATGGCCAGTTGACCACCTTTGGGCCAACGTAGTTTCGCCCATGTTCGTGTGTGGTCACGGTTTTGAGCCGTGAAATCAGTCATTATGCTTGCATCAAGGTAGATTGCTTACATTGTAACTTCAGAATGCAACCTTTCCTCAAATCATGCGTAAACACGAGATGTTTCATGCAACGAATTGGCATTTTACCTTTTAGTTTTATGGGGTTATTCAATTGTCTCCTCCCCACCCTTCCCCTCTTCTCTTGCCCAATAAGGATGATAATTAGACAAGAATGTCAATACTTCAAATTTTAATTGATATTATAACATTTCCAATTAATGTTAACGTATTATAATATGTGGTATGACTTTTTCAAAAAGATCGCATGGACATAAAAAAAAATTGTTTACCTTGTAAAATATTATTTTTCTAAATAATATTGCGATGTTTAATTTGAGTGATTAGAACGTTATATTTATATTGCTGATGTAAATCATTTCAGAGATATTGCTGATGTAAATCATTTCCTCTGGCGTATATATATCTTCTTTTAGGAATTTATTTTCAGAGATATTTTGAATTTATTTACTTGACCAAATTATATGTACAAATTGTTTTGACCAAATTATATGTTTTTTATTTCAACACGCTGACTTTATGTATACTTGGTGAATTTTGACTTCAATGTGTAATGAGGATCATTGACTTTAATTAGCATTTTGGTTTTCTTCAAATTAAATTTCCTAGCTTTTTCAAGACAATTCAGATGAAATTGTCAATTCCTGAGTATCTTCTACTACAATTTTCCTCTCTTATTATATTTTTTTCATGTGATTTTGATTGCCATTTATTGCTATTTGAATAGAATAAACAACCAAAGTCTGCAAAGTTACTCTAAATTATATATATTTTTCACTTCTTTTTTGAAATTGCACAGCACGAAGAAAAAAAAAAGAGAAGAAACACACATGCAAATGGCAACGAAAACATAATAATTATTATAATAATAATAATACGGGGAAGGCTGATGACTTGTGACAGATTAGCCAACTGGAAGATCAATGTTGATGCTGAATGCGTAATGTGCAAGAAAAAGAAGGAAACAAGAGATCACTTGTTCTGGCAATGTGAATATGCAATTCAAGTGTGGAGCAAAATGTGTAGCTGACTTGGTAAATAATTCCTGGGAAGAGGCAATTGGCAACAATCCCTTCAGTGGATAATTGCTGGAACTAAGGAGAGAAAACATGATGATATTCAAGATGATATGTGCAGAAATAGGGTACCACATCTGGATAGAAAGAAATAGTAGTATTTTTTAGAAGAAAAGTAGAACATGGGAGCAATTGTCGAAGGAGATAGCTTATGTAATTAGTGTTAGAGTTACTCCTAGAAACAAATATTTTGTGTATAGCTTATGTTTCTAGGTAGCATAGTTTAGACGAGTATAGAAAAGATTAGCAAGTTGTGTTAGCTATGCTTTGCTTTGTAATGTCTACTTGGTGATTAATAAAAAAAAGTTAATTACCAAAAAAAAATTAATAATAATAATTAAATGGAACGAAAACAAATTATTTATTGTATATGATATAATATATGTTTTCAATAAGAAACCCTTGATTTTTATTTAACGTTGGTGTTTTAAAAAAAAAGGATATAAATAAATTATAATAGAAGTTATATAAAAACTTTTCTTATTAAAAGAAGGTCAACGATACCGCGTTACCGACGTAGAAAAAGCAAATCTTTTGCATCGATCTCATTTCAATTTTTGTAGGATAATATTACTATATTCGTTTTTTGTTGTATCATATAAAATGGAACTTGAAATCTATGTTCCTTTGGAACTAAAAGAAATACTGGATTTAAACTCCAAATAAATCCAGAAAGCATTTTCATTTATTCCACTTGAAAATACAAGGGCTAGTCACTATATACCTCAGTTTCAATTAATTTATTAGTTTGATTTGACATTGTTTACCCTCAAAATCCGATAACAATTAAACTGTATTTTTTCCGTTTCAATTTATGTGAATCCGTTTGACTGGGCACGAAGTTTAAGAAAAAATGAAGACTTTTGAAATTTTTGGTCCTAAACAAGTCAAAAAAGGCCAAGAGTATTTATGTGGTTATAAAAGCTTCTCATTAAGGGTAGAATTGTAAGTTTAAGTTAAATTGTTTCCAAATTCATAGAGGGGTCATTCTTTTTGGAACGGACCAAAAAGAAAATAGGTTCACATAAATTGAAACGGAGGGAGTAAATAGTTTTAAGGGTACGCGGATTAACTTGATACGAAGCGATAAATTAAGTTGATATTGAATAAATAAAGATAAAATAAATTCAAACCACACGAGTTGGATAGTTTCAGCTTTGATGAAATAATTGCTCTCGAGTCGGGCTAACCACAACCGATGTCATTACAAAGAACAAGAGCTTAAAGACAGGTAAAAAATAATACTGTATTGCTTTGAGTGCGTGTGAATTATTATGCCCCTTTATATAGTAAGAGAGTCATACTTTAGGTACAACTCTATAAAAGGTAAAAATAAATTCTGATATATGATTTCTGATCCATCATCGATACCCGCCGAGATCTCCGCCGTAATATCCGGCCGGTCACAGATATTTCTGTCTTTTGTTGGCTATGTTGACAATGTTTCTTCGAAGTCGTTCGAGGCTAGGACCAATTCTGGGACCATGGCTTTGATATTCTCGAAGGGGGGCGTCCTGCTCCCGGGTTCTAGCCCGGTGGAACTTGGGGTCGATCTTCAGCCCTTTATTTCCATGTCTCGAGCCTGACTTATCATGTCGGAGGCTAGGATGCGCCACGAGTCCGATTTCACCCGTATACACACATTGAGCTCAAAAATATATGAAAGATTTTCGAATCTTGTAATGTTAAATTAAAGATGCACATAATATACCAAATTATATTTTGAATCTTGTGGTATTAACACGATCGCGTTATTCCAATAAAGGAGTGTCATTAAAGATAAAATAGGAGTATTAAAATTAAAGAATTTCTAAATATTAGAAAGTAGCATCCTTTTTTTAAATGAACAAAAAGAAAAATAAGACACTTAAATTGAAAAAAGTAAGTAATATTTAAGGGAGAAATGTAGAGAGAGGAAATGCTTCATCAATCTTCATCTCATAAATACCTTGATACTGTAAAAAAGAATGAAGTTGCAATTTTAGTTAATTTTGTACTGCTTGTTTTTCTGGTACATAATTCTATAATGCTTGTACCTAGCTAGCTACATTATTCTCAAATTTCAAGCCCTTGAATAGATCAATCATTATCTTCTTTTCTTTGAATTCTTAGTAAAATATTGTACTATTTGACTCTTTTGTTTTGCTCTTTCAAGAATTAATGCATGTTTCTTTTTCAAAATGTGAATATGTTCTTGACCGGAGAAATATAAGGTCAACACCATCAATGTTTTAATGTTTTCATAGTGTAAACTAGGGGTATATATGGACCGGGCTGGTTCAGATTTTATCAAAATCAAACCGAACTAGCTATATTAGTTTGGATTTGTTCGGTTTTGTCGGACTTTTTCGGATTTTCGGGTTTTTTTGTTACATGAATATTATTTCAAACTTACTTTATTAAAGCTAAAGATAAAGTCTTGATAAGTGAATATATGTTATATTAAAAATTGAAAATTTAACAAACATAATTATATATTTATATGTCGGTTTAGTTCGAATTTTTTTACTTAATACCAAATCAAACTTAATCGGGTTATTTAATCAATTTAATTTGATATTTCAATTTATTACGATTTTTCGGTTCGATCCAGACACCCCTAATGTAAACCAAGCAATAATATGTATGGCCAATGGAAGAGATAGTATAAATTGGTTAATTAATTGGACTGAGTCTATTGGGACTTAAATTGGTTTTCCTTTTCAATGGGTACTCTACTCTGGACCAAGTCAGTGTCACACCACAAAGTCTACTCTTCGAACTATTCACATTTATGGCAAAATTTGTTGTCATTTGCCCAAAATATGGGGTACAAGATATTTGTTAAATGTAAAGATGACCACTTTATATGTATACATACACTGAAATATGTATGCATGCATTGTCTGTACCGACCGACGAACACCCATGTATGTATGTATTTGGATAGTTATTTAACCTATAGTATTTTTCTGGTTCTTAATATACTGTTAATATTTCTATGGATTCTGTTGATGGTACTTATATATTGTCTCTTTCAGTCTTATTGAGCGATTTGAGAAACAATAATTAATGCCTACATGGAGTCCAAAAGTGACATATATTTTGAACCAAATTTATTTAACTAAAGAGTCATTTAAAATGGATCGAAAGTAGTAATTTACAAATTAAGGTTTTATTTTATCATGTTTATAATGCTTACCAAATCATAGCAATTTCTAATTTGAATAACCTTTAAATTGTCTTAGCTAATTTGGAATTCATAATGACTAAATACAAGGCGTTGACCTATAAATAATTTAACCTATTTTATCACTTTTTTTTATATCTCATTTTACTTTTCCACAACAACTATTTCGATTTTGTTTACCCTTAAAAACGGATAATAATTAAATTTATAAGTAATTTTAAAGATATGTGATTTCGCTTGGCACAAACTGAGAAAATATTTAAATTGATATTAGAAATTGACTGTAAATAAATAGCGCAAACCAAATATGATATGCGATGTTGGCCCTCGAACCAATTGAATATGCTATTGAAAAGTATGAACTGAGCAACAGAGTATGAAAGCTTAAGAGAGAAAATGTAATATATTGTTTTGTTCTGCGTGAAGGTAATGATTACAAAATGATAGGAACTTTCTTTATATAGCAGAGAGTTCTACTTATGGTACAACTCTACATACAATAGGAAATCTCACGATTGGCTAATTAACCGGTCTTGACTTGATACGTGCCGAGCTTTCCGTCGCGATCCTTGCTTGATCGCAGATATCTTGGTTTTTTTGTTATTCGACTCAGCAGGCTTTCCTCGATCTCGCTCGATCTCTATCCTGTTCGGTCCCTGATCACGAGCTTGGCAACCTGACTTCGTGTCATGGTCCGTTATGACATGGGATCAAACCTTGGCTTGCCACCCCGATCTCAATTAACCATACAAAAAGAGCAAGTTCGATTTTGATCGTATACAAATTTAAAACGAGGGTACACAGACTTCCATTCCAAATGTTATACATACAAAGGAAAGCTAAAATATTCTAACAAGACTTTTTCACAGCTGCTCGAGAGAAAAGAAGAAGTTGTCAACGTTAAGAAACAAATTATACATTTTTGGGGGCTAAAATTGCAAAATTTCAAAGTATCTCGAATTTTGTATAATGTAATCAATGACGCAATCATTTGATGGTTCTAATATTATTCTACAACAAACAAGAAGATGATCGAAAACAAGAGAGTCAAAAGCATTAGTTTACAAAATGTTTTATTTTATTTTTATTTCTGGTTTTTATTATCCTTCTTCTCGGACAGACATGATGTTGGATGTTCAAACCGAACCAGAACACTTCATCAAATCGAAAAATTAAATTAAACTGATTAAAAATCCGATTAAACTTGATTTAGTATTGAGTTAAAAAAAACCGTACCAAACCGACAAATAAATAAATATATATATATATATATATATATGACTTTATATTGAATTTTCTTTTAAAAATGTGGAAATATTTAGGATCCTCTCATGTGTTAACTTTGAAAACGTACATTAACGAAAATTATTTTTAGACGAATAAGAAAATAACTATCATGTACTAAATAAATTCTCCCATTAGAATATTTTGCTAGATCATATATTTATCAATTTTTTCCAATATTTACTAAACATATATTCACTTGTCAAAACTTTATCAATAATTTTAACAAAGTAAGATTAGAATAAAATTCACGTAATAAAAAAAAAACCGAAAAATCTGACGAAACCGAACCAATCCAAACCGATATAATTAATTTGGTTTGATTTTGATAAAAACTGAACCAACTCCATGCATGTCTGAAGAAAGGGTCATTTTTCCAATATTTTTACTTGTGGTAAAAGGAATGAAAATTAAATCAGACAACATGATCTGTACTAGGTAGTTTAAACTAAAACAATATTTATATATTTAGTAAAGCAAAACGTGGAACACTTAATAAACATAAAGAGAACAATAATAACTATTTAATTCAACTAATGGAAATTGAACTGCTCAAATAAAGATAGGGTTTAATTTTGAGAAAACAAATATTAATCAAGTAGAAAAAGATGGAAAATAGTGGCATATCAACCTTAAAAAAGTCAGCAAATGGAAAGTTCGAGAAGAGAAATGTGAATAGGTTGACTCTGTAAAACTATATGGACTAAATGAGATGTATCACTTTTTAAATTTGGACACAGCTGGATTAATTAAAATTAAACCTAGACTTAATCTTTATCATTAATTTGAATAATTCAACCTTTTCATATGCTTTCTCTGGATTCTTCACCAAATCGATGCTAACTTATTAGCCCGATAAATCAGAGAAAAACTTATATAGTTCAAAAAAGAATTATCTGGAACGCTGTGTAACATCATCTTTAACCAAATTCCGTTATAGTAAATTTTCGTTCATTATCATTAGTCCAACATGAAATTAAGAAAGGTGTGCTTAAATTAGTGTAACAACGAAATTTTAAAGGATGAAGTTAAATCCTATGTTCAAGATACTACGACTCTTGAGCAGCTTTCCCCTCTCCTCTACGGAAGTAATCTTTTAATCTATTTCAGTTTCTGTGTCTATCGCTATCGACCTATTCTCTCTCAATTGCCTATCCTTTCTAGATGAGTGGGAATCCCTTAGCAGTAGCTTCCTCCTAAGAGTCTATAAGAGTTTCTTGGAGTTAATACATATTACTTTGAAGAGGCGTCTCAAAAATGCCATAAATTCTCGGGATATTCACAAAGTAATCAAGGCATAAAATAGTGTCGTGATCAATAGATGTTCTTCTTGATAATCAAATACTTCAAAAATATCCAATGATCGACTTTCACGGAGATCAAATAATCCAGAGAGGTATGTATCATCCTATGTTCGGGAATACGCTGATCAAGCCCTGGAATCACGGAAAATAATCCGGAGGAAGAATTAAGAGATAAACGTAACCCGCAATGTTTATCATAAAATCACTTTATTCTTTCGTGATTGCATGTTGAAAATTTATTGCAAGCAGTTGGCATTTGGCATGTTAAGCAAATTGTGCTCTCTAAGAAGAGGGAGAAATAGATCCTTTTCTTGAAATGAGGTGACATTATTGAGTAGTTAAAAGGAAAATAATATATACAATCTCACCCCAGACAAGTAGCCGTGACAATATATACACGTGTGTTTTTTGTGCGAAGAACAACAACATACACAATAAAATCTCATTAGTGAGAGCCTGGAGAGGGTAGAGTGTACGCAGACCTGGTAGAGAGGCTTTTTCGGGGGACCAAATAAATAACGGGAAACAATGACTCATTCTTGACAAAGGTTGCAGCAAAAGTACAAGAGAAAGAGCAGTCTGCATATTTCTTGCAACTCAATTTGAGTCAATTGACTCAAAGGAAACATCATCTGAAACACCAAAAAGTCTTTTGTTTACTGTTTCCTGACCACTCAAACACTTAGTATATGTTTGCTCTAAAGAGATAATGTCTGCAGAATAAAATTAGTGTTTACAATTTTGAGTCTGCAAGTGAACTGTATTCCAACAACAACAACAACAACAACCCTGTATAATCCCACGTGCGGGGTCAGGGGGACTAGTGTGTACGCAGACCTTACCCCTACCCCGGAGGATAGACATGCTGTATCCGAAAGACCCTCGGCACAAGGAGATGAAAAAGTGAAACTGTATTCCAAGGCATAAATATTACATATCGATAAACCATCCTAAAAGGCATTCTCACGTATACATTTGCGCGACGAAACTCTATAATGCTTATACATAAACAAAGATTAGAAGAAATGAAACCTTTCTCAACCCACACCAACCAAACAGGAGAAAAATAAAAGACCAGAGAAGTGTAAAAGAATGTCTCTAGATTATGTCGATTAACCTACCTATAGCGAATCCAACGATTACTACACTACAATGGTCAGAAATATATTAACCTTCGCTCGCTCTGAACAAATCCTAACAACAGTACTTTGTTAACATTCTGTGCATCATCTTCTTTACATTTAAACATAATCAGTGGAAGTGCAATGCGTGCGAGATATCTTCTTACCTCATACTCCTCAAAAGCCAAAAGGATTGACTGTCATCTTTTTCTGTCTCCTCCTCTCCTCTTATATGACATCCAATCAAAGGTGCACCTCCACACGTTGACAGCGACTCATGTCATGAACTTTAGCAATTTGATGTGAACAAGCTTTTAACATGGAGCAGATGTAGTGCCAAAAGTTTGCTTTCTTGAACTAATGTTTAATTCTCCTTCTGATGATACCTTTGCGTTACAGTATGTGAACCACCTCCTTGTGAATCAGAGCTTTCTGCTTGTGAGACAAGATAGTCAAGTGCGACAACAATATCACTGATGATGGGGCGAAAATTGGCTTGTTCTTGAATACACATTGCAGTAATTGCAACTGCATGGTGCAAAGAGCGAACAGAGAACTGACCATACAACAAAGGGTCAACCATATGAACAAACTTCCTCCGGTCCTTTAGGAAGGGACGAGACTGCAACCACGTGAAAAATTTCTCAGATCAATTATCCTAGTTGGAACACGTAAAGATAAAAATATATTCATATTTTCTTCGAGTATACATGATAAAAGCTTTTTCAAGGGGAGGGTTGGGTGCAAGCTCGAAAAGAATGAGATACAAGATGTAACCCATCTTTAAAATTGTCAAAATACGTTTAATCTGGTAAGATTTAAAGTTTCATCAACATGCTATAATTTCCTATGTTGCTCGGACTCTCCGAAAATGTGGCTGGATACGTGTCAGATCCTCCAAAAGTAGGGCATTCTTTAGGGATCCGACACAGGTGCGGCTACATTTTGGAGAGTCCGCGCAACATCAATGATTTCGGTGGAAATGATGGCTAAATTCTTTAAGCAGATATGACGCTTAACGTGTCCTGCTTATTCTTATGTGATCATTTGACAAGCTCAACATGTAAATTTTAGAACAGAAGTAACAACATTGGTTTATAAAACATGCAACTACTTAGCTCAAATACGTGAAACTAGTTCACGGATTTCAATATGCAGGCACATTAGATAATATAAACTCACCCAAACGACAAGGTTCTGTTCTCCTGTCTTTCTAGAGCTATCGTAAGCTTTTCGGCCTGTTATTAGCTCCAACAGCACAACACCTAAGCTATAGATGTCTGATTTCAGAGTCAATTTTCCACTCATTGCATACTCAGGGGCACAGTATCCATAGGTTCCCATCACTCGTGTTGAAACATGGGTGTTTTCGCCAACCGGTCCCAACTTTGCAAGTCCAAAATCTGACAGTTTTGGGTTGAAATCATTGTCCAACAATATGTTCGAAGATTTCAAATCACGGTAAATGACAGGCGGATTTGCTTCACAATGAAGATACTCAAGTCCATGAGCTGCACCAGCAGCAATCTTAAGTCTTGTGCTCCAACTCAGTGGCTTCTTTCCTGGTTCCAAATCTACAATAGCAATAGTAACATACTGCTCAGAGTGCAGCACCGTTAAGCAAGATAACGTAATTCTTGGTTACGAGGAAATTAGTAGTATCTGTTACTCATAACAGCATACTAAAACAAGCACAAAGATACGACACGAGCTTGTTTAGCACTTTCAACTACAGTTACCCATGAAAGCAATCCAGGAGCTATAGGGAAAGTAATCTGAATTTCCCAATTGACATCTTCTGAGAGCAAAAGCTAATGTCTTGTAATATAGCTGTAGCAGTACTACAACTAAGTTGAAATTATGGCACTTTTTTTAAAATGTCATTTGACATGACGATCAAGATTTGTGATTCAACCTATGTTGCTCGGACTCTCCGAACATGTGGCCGGATACGTGTCGGATCCTCCAAAAGTAGTGCATTTTTTAAGGATCCGACACGGGTGCGGCTACATTTTGGACAGTCCGCGCAACATAGGATTTAACATCTTTGGTAAACAACTTGGCTCACAATACTCAGGTAAATAAAGCAGAAAATAAAACATTTCTAAAGATAGTACTTGTGGAAAGAAATTTGATTACCAAAAAGATGATTCTCCAGGCTACCCATTGGCATGAACTCGTAAACCAAGAGCCTCTGATCTCCATCAGTGCAATATCCAATTAAGTTGACAAGATTTTTGTGATGTAGTAAACTCAACATGAGGACCTCCACGATAAACTCCTGGTTTCCTTGAAGGCCGTCAAGATTAAGTTGTTTGATTGCAACAATCTGTTCGCAACAAGAACAATTGGCGGTCATCTTCTACCGGAGAAGATAGTCAAAAGATAAGGACATAATATTAAAATTTCTATCTATGTAAAACACGTTCCTCCCTTGTTTTCTTTCGGATAACACAGAGAGACAATAAATCCATTCAAAAGAATAAAAAGTTAGAAGCATATATGAAGATCAAAAGCCAATGTGTTTACGAAAGTAGAAAACTTGCCAAGGCTGATTCTAGACGGCCCTTGTATACACTTCCAAAACCGCCTTCGCCAATAAGATTAGTTTCCCTGAAATTCTGAGTTGCTAATGCAAGTTCTTTGAATGTGAAACTGCGCGCTACATTGCCTTTCGGGTTGTTGCTTTCCCCACCTTTCCCTCTTAAAGAACCTCCTTTTCTACCTTTCCCTAAACATCAACAAAACCCACAATTCAACAAAATTAAAAAACAACCACATGATCAAATTCCACAACTCCCAAATGCATCTCCAATATTAACAACAACAAACCCAGTATGTTCCCACCAGGTGGGGTCTGGGGAGGGTAGTTTGTACGAAGGCCTTACCCCTACCTAACCGGCAGAGAGGCTGTTTCCAATAGACCCCCGGCTCAGAAAACTAAAATATTAACAACATAAACTGAAAATAACCCTTATACGCTAAAAGGGCAGCCCAGTGCACTAAGCTCTAGCTATGCGTGGGGCCGGGGAAGAGTCGGACCACAAGGGTCTATGGTACGCAGCCTTACCCTGCATTTCTGCAAGAGGCTGTTTCCACGGCTCGAACCCTGGCAACAGCTTTACCAATTACGCCAAGGCTCCCCTTCTAACCCTTATCTAATGCAAACATAAAAGAAAGGACAAATTTTTAACATATATAAACTACATTGTGTGATAGCCACAATATACAGAAATTATACTACAACAGTAATTCCCACATTGTATTAACAAAAAAAATAAAAATTTAAGCAGCAAAAACCTGAAGATTTAATGGATCTTGAAGCCATGTCATCATCATAATCTCTGACATCTTTACGATTAAGGCTCATGCAAGAAAAGCAAACCATTCTTTTCTTCATAGGTATTTTTGGCCAATTACTTCACAAACAAATGCAGATTTTTTAAAAGCATCAAAACCCCACCTCAAATTTCAGCTAGAATGAACAGAACAGTTAAAGAAAAACACAAAATGTAATTGAAAAAAGGGGAAAAAAGAAAAGATTTTGGAGCTCAGAAGAGAGAGGAACAAAGAGGGTTAATTCCCTCTTGTCTAGAAAAGTCGAAACCTAATAACACTAAGAAGAAAAAAAGATGAAAAAAATTAGAAAAGGAAGCTTTCACATTCATAGATCTGCAAATACAATAAAGACAACCAAACAAATATAAATAAAATAAGAAAAATGGGACAAAAATATTATTAACAATTACATTGAACCAAAAATGGGTCCTAAATATTTGGTAGTATCTTCTATACCCATATGAACAAAAGAAGTAAAAGGTAAGTCCAAAATACCAACAACAAAAAAAAAGATCTATTTTTTTTAATAATTATAATAATTTGCCAAAATTAAACCAAGCTTAAAACTAACATTAAACCAAAAATAGGTCCTAAACATCTGTCATTTTCTAGAACTATCTGAACAAATAATGTAAGAAAATATCATTAAAATCTCTTCCTAAATTCAGCAAAAAAAAATCCAGCCCCTCATTCAACGCCAGCTTTAGCGGTGACCATTTTTCACCACCCACCCACCAAAAAAACCCTATAAAAGAAATCAATTTTTTTTTAATTGTGGGCCTTTTTGGATATGAATTGAATTTGAAGGGGGAGGGGGGAATATTAAAAGTAAAAAAATGGGGAAGTGGGCATTAAAGCTCACTCTTTGATTATAGTTGCAGGTCGCTCTCAATGGCAAACTAGCATTTAAACGTTTGGGTGAGGGAAGAAGACGTGAAATGACACATTTGACCTTCGTGATTGGTCTATTTTTTCCCCAGTTACCAACAGCAGTCGCGACAAACGGGTTTGTTTCGGACTTTTGATTTTACATATGAATATGTTTTGTTTATTGAACAAGTTTAGCGTATATTATTTTTATTGGTATTAATAATAATAATAATAATAATATTTATATAGTTTAGCATTCAAGCATATAATATAGTCGGCAACGTAATAATGATAGAAAACGATGAGGTCTTAGATTCAATTTTCTCTAAAGATAAGAAACATTAGGCACATATGTCACTAGCTATGCCCTGCTTGGCCCCCATCCCCGGCACGGTGAAGGCTCCGTAGCATATCATGAGCATCGGGCTAAGTAAGGGTCGGTTGAGCAACTCACGTGAACCGCCTAACGTTATTTCAACATAGGGACAGAATGGAGAAAGTTGTGGAGGTGGTCTCGACGTTATTTCTCTTATATTCAAATTATATTCTTTCCGGTTCAAAATAAGTGATTCTTTAGCCTTCTTTTTTGTGGTACAAAACAAGTGATTTTTTCAGATTTGAAGAATGAATTAATTATATTTTTCTTACTTTGCTCTTCGAGTTGCTCCGATGGTAAGTACCCTCATTTTCAACCAAGAGGTTGCGAGTTCGAGTCACTCTAGGATAAGGGTAAGGTCTGCATACACACTACCCTCCTCAGACCCCACTTGTGAGATTATACTAGGTTGTTGTTGTTGTCTTTGGAGTTAATAATGTCGGACTATGTGTTAAGAGTGTTTATGTGAAGAGATAATAAATATTAATATGGTCAATTTTATTGTTAATTAATATTAAAAAGTAAATTTCTTAATATGTGTATAAACAACAAAAAATCACTTATTTTGGACCAGAAAAAATAACTGACAAGAATTTTTCGTCTGTTTTATAATAAAATTAATCGAGATGAACGCAAAATAATTAGAACACAACCTTATAAGAAAACAAAATGAGAATGCTCGAGAAACGCGTCAGCGCCGTTATAGATTCTGAAGGGAATTTCGGTCCTAATATTAAATATTTAGGTGGGACCATTCTTAATAGTTAATTCAATTAGGATATTGCCTTTAATAATTGGCTAGAGATCTTGTGATATGTTGGACCTAAGATCCACTCTCTAATTTAAAAATTAGTGTAAGAGATGGATTTAGATCGGAGGAAATATATATCAACAATCAATATAAGATATGACAAGTAATAAAAAAAGTATTCGCGAAATGACTATGAAAAATCTTTCTTTTATATTAAAAATTGACGTTAAAAAAAATTAAACGTATAAAAGAATTAAATTAAATTTTAGAACGATTTACAAAGTCTCTATTATTCAAAATAGAAAAAGTTGGTTGTGTCGTGTCTTAGCAATGCAACATGTAACATCATATGTAATGTTACAAATATAATTCTTTTATAGAAATATTTTTTTTTTCTAATAATTAAATTATTAAATGCGATGATCACACAATTATATAAGATATTCATTGTGTCATAATACTACCATCACTATTTAGAAGATATGGCCCCTTATCGATTCAACAAAATTGTATTATCAAATCAAAGAACATTGGCTACCAAATATATAGCGAGGCCATATATTCGGGTGAAATTCAAAAATAGTCAGATTTACAAGTGGTAACTGAAAAATAGTCATAGTTTCAAAAGTAATCGAAATTTAGTCACTTTTCATTTAAAGATAAATCTGAACGAAAACATTGTTCAAGTTCCGAAAAATATTCCAGCATAATATACCGGAGTTCGAATTTTTTACATGTGGACTTCCAGCATAATATATTGGTCGAGCATAATATGTTGGAAGTTCACACAGGTGCTCCAATCTCCAGTATATTATGCTGGAACTTTCTTTGTGCTGGAGTTCCAGTATAATATGTTGGAGTTCCAGTATAATATGCTGGAAGTTCATACACAGGTGCACCAATCTCAAGTATATTATGTTGGAACTTTCCGTATTGCAGCAAAATAATGACTATTTTTCAATAATTTTACAAATGCTGGCTATTTTTTAATTACCAGTTTGAAAACTGACTAGCTAATGTTATATTTACCATATATTTGCTAAGTGCTAACAAATCCTTTTCCATTGATAGCCAATGCTTGAGGTTGGCCCAAAACCAGTTTTGGTTTGGATCGTTGAACCAATAAGCGCAAATGAGCGGGCTAATTGGCCCAAATACTTATTATTCTGCAGCACAATCTCCTTAAGAAGGGCCCATTTTGGAATGTTGGAAAACAGGAAGGCCTAAATCCACTGTATTGAGTATTGACAATATAACCTTTTTTTTCGCACTCTATAGCCTTTTTGTGGTCGTTCTTTGAATTTTGTCCTATTTTACAACAACAATACACCGGAGTCTGGAAATAATAGTGTGTACGCAGACCTTACTTATACCTTGTAAAAATAAAAAAACTATTTTCGATAGATCCTGTCTTATTTTATATCAATAGAATTGGTCAATTGAATGAATCTTTCATTTTGCGGACAAATTTAGTCCACTAAATTTACGGGAGACAAAATTTAAATAGTGGCCTCAAAAAGGCCATTTGTCCGAATGCCCCAATAAGTGTAAAAATAGCACGGGTTAATCAATTTTCGGACTGATCATTCAAAAATAGTCAGCGTTTTTCAAGTCATTGAAAAATAGTCACTATTTTGCTGCAACAAGGAATGGCCCAGCATAACATACCGGAGTTCGGTGGACCTACATATGAACTTCCAGCATATTTTGCTAGGACTCCAACACACGGAAAGTTCCCACATACTATACTGGAGATTCGAGCACCTGTATATGAACTTCCAGCATATTATGCTGGACCGGTATACTTTGCTAGAACTCCAATATATTATATTGGAGTTCCAGAATATTATGTTAGAGTATTTTTCGGATTTTGAATAATATTTTCGTTCAGATTTATCTTTACACGAAAATGGCTAAATTTCGATTACTTTTGAAATTGTGACTATTTTGAACGATCGCTTCTAAATCTGGCTATCTTTGAATGTTACTCCCAATAAGGTAGTAATTGTTGACTCCTTTATGTTAAACTATTAATATTTACACTAAATAAATAGATTCGTATGTGTCATATGTAAGTTTATCACTTAATTATAATAAACTGATATGTATTATCTTCACAATGTAATTATGCTCCAAATCAGAGTTAAATTTATTTGGTTTAGAGCAGCAAATGGGGGGAGGGGGGACATGGATAGAGAAATATACATAGCGGAGCACTTTTTAAAAAATATTTATGAAAATACTAGCGATCTTTATTTATTACATAACGGGAAGATTTTTTTACATTTAGAGCATATCTTAAAGATAACCAAATAATTAATTAACATGGCAAAATACACAAATCAAGGGATTTCACATTCTCTCTCATCGTTAAAAGAATTCAGATGTCCTCTCTATTCATAGTATCTCTTCTATCATCTTCTTTTCTCCAATCACTTAATATATCAAAATACACAACAAATTAGGTATTCATATTTCTCTCAATCGATTAAATCACGGGGGATTTTGTGCCTTTTGCCATGATATTTGGAATTTTGCCATGGTACCATAAAATGAATTTTAACCAAGACAACGTTTATACAACATATACTTTACAATTATACCATGCATTTTCTATGTTGTTTCAGTTATACCATATATTCTTACACTTTGTTTATTTGGCACTTGCAGATCAATGTTATATTCCTAGTATAAGCAAATGGAACTTAATTGCTGACAAGTTTATACATAATGATATAACTTGTATTTGTACATTCACTTATACAGTAATTATTTAAGTTCGTATTTAACTGATATCCCCACATTTTTATTTTTCAACTATTATAATTATCTTTATAATAATTTAATATATCTTAGTTGTATCATGAACATACAGAGCTATCTTTTTCATTATTTGCGATATCCATGGGAGAAGAAGTCTACAAGCTTTTTAGTTGTTTGCTACCTATTAGTTGATGATCATCTCTTTATATAATAATACAGGGCATATGGAATTTTATGGAATACGGCAGTTACAAATAATAAGAGTTGCTGACAATAATGACTAATTACCTTAATTAAGTAGAAGTAAGTAACTGGAATACGTGAGTGATGATACCATGTTTAATGACTTTTGGCTAGGGATATAAATATTTGCTTGCCTAATATGTAAAAGACCTAATGTTGCTATATGTGCGAAAATATTCCTACAATTTTGGCTAGTTAAGTTTTTTGTGCTTTCAAATCTCCAACGCAACTAAACGGAAGAGATTGTCAGCGGAGGCAAAGCTAGAAGCCCGCGTCATATCTAGTAGCTTTTGTTCAAACAATATATTTATGTAAAAAATTTATTAAATATATACAAATATTAATTTCAGAACCCAAGTATTACTACTTGAAATTATCGTTCCAAAACTTAAATCTTATAATGTTAAAATCCACGATCCGCCTCTGCTTACAACAACAACAACGACCCACTAAAATCCCACAAATTAGGGTCTGGGGAGGGTAGTGTGTCCGCAGACCTTATCCATATCACGATGGGGTAGAGAGGTTGTTTCCGATAGACCATCGGCTCAAGAAAACTAGAAGAGACAATTCATCAGTAACGTCAGCAAAAACCATAGAAATAGTAATAGAAGCATAAAAACCATAAAATAGATGACATGCAATAACAATAACCAGTAATTAAAGCCTCGGGCTATGGTAAACAGAAAGAATAGTGTGAACTCCACATTAACCACTAACCGTCTAAGATCAACCCTATCAAACCCGCCTCACCCCTAATATGAAATAGAAAAAGTTCTACTACCCTTAGCCTATCAAACCCGCCTCACCCCCGATATGATCCGCCTCTGCTTGTGAGGGTGAAATTTATCCCAATAGTCGAGACTCGAGGGAAATTAACTTTTTGTTCAATCAAAGAATAGTATCCACTTTTGAGAGAGTGAAGTGATCTAAGTAGGAAAAAACTACTATAATATACATATTTTGTTCCTACAAGTTAGCATAAAGTTAGTAGAAATTTGCAACTTTGTGTGCAATTGAAGTACCCCCATATTGGATAAATACTTTTTGTTCTTGACTTCTTTCCTTCTCAAAACTATATTATTCAAATCATTACATGATAAATAATATATAGTGTGGCTGTTATCTATAAAGCCATTCCTCGTGGTCTTTCCTTAAATTTCTTGTAATTTAATTCACTTGATAATTCCTTTTTCTTCCCAATTTAGATATCGCACGTCTAGAGCTATCGTTTGTTTTATTGTTCTAATTTTCTTTTGTCATGTAAAATTATGTATCTTAAAACTCCGTTGTATGTTACATTAAGAAATATGCTTTCATATGAATAGAACCAAGCTTTTTGTCAGAGGCGGAGTCAGAATTTTAAATTTATCGGTACGGGATTCTACTTTTTTCTTTTTAAGTTATTGAGTTCTAAATTAATAAGTACATATTCGATGAATTTCTTCAGACAAATATTAGGTTTGAACCATAGCTAGTGGGTTCGACCGAACCCGTAATCGAAGAGTTGGCTTTGCCCTAGCTTCTTGTCAACTATAACTTAGTGAGTGGAAAAAATAATTTCTAATTTGACTCTTAAATATGCGTAGCAACGACAATAATTATGTCTCAGTATCAAACAAGTTGAGATGAACAATATAAATCCTCGTTCTTTTCATTTAACTTAACTCATAACATCATCGTTACCAAAAGTGCACGATGCAAGGAGTAAAAATGCTAGCAAAATTAACAGTAGGATATAACGAACAATACTACTAATAAAGATCCAATAATTGGAATCACCATACTTAAAAATAGGATTAAGTAGCATTATTAGGGCTTACTTATAGGACCAGCACACACTAGTTACTTCAACCATTCAAAAGTAAAAGATGAAATGTAGGGTCCGGAAAATGGTCGCATCTCAAGGGGTGTGATGTGAACAACCTAGTCAAAAGTAAAAGATAATGCTCTCTCCGGTCCATAATAAGTGGTTTTTTCAGATTTTAAGAATGAATTAATTATTTTTTTCCTATATTGTCCTTGGAGTAAATAATGTTGGAGTATGTGATATGAGTGTTTATGTGAAGAGATAATAAAGATTAATATAATCAATTTTATTGCTAATTAATATTAAAAGATGAATTTATTAATTTGTGTGATAACAATCAAAAAATCACTTATTGTGGACCAAAGAGAGTACTCCATTAATAGAAAAAAGATAATTTAAGTTGTTGCTTCTGAGTTTCCACTTTCCACCATGATTTTCACAATAGGCAATATATTGTAGCAGTCAACATTAAACTTGTCCTTTTGAAGAAATAAGGAATCTTTCCTATCTATCCCACTAACTTTAACCAAAACAAATATATATCAACCTACACCAAAAGAATCCGTAACCCGACGCACAAAGTATCCTACAGTCAAATAGGGTCCGCTAAAGGGCTTCATCACTCCTAAAGGCGTGACCAATGAAAGAACAAAAATTTCAGAGAAAAAGAAATTAAGAATCAGATAAAATCTCAAGGAGAATCAATGAAAAACTATTGTTCTGTATTACCTTCTATCATGCTAAATTCTAATGTCATAGCCAGTCAGACGTACAGTAACAGCTCAATCCGCTAGTAATATTGTTCGTTTTAGACGCCTGAACGCGTCGATTTCCCAAAAACTTCATCTTTACTCTGATGGAGCAGGGGATTCAACTGCAAACCATCTCCATGTCAAATCTTTTAAACCATTATCATATACCTCACAAAAAAATTTCTGCCACCCTTTTGGCTCAACTGGACTATATCCTAACCCTGGAGTTCGATCATTCGAACCAAGGTTCAATGGTTTAGTCCAATCCACAACATAAGCCGAAACCCTTCTTCTAAATTTAGCCTTAAATTCAGGCCAAGCTTGATATTTATAATGATTCACCACCATTTCAAGAGCATTCAGTTTCTTCATATTGTACCCTGGTTTCAACTTAAAATGATGAATCACATTAAGTAAAGAATAATCCACAGCATCCAAAAATACTATACTCTTGTGCCTATTCTCCATTTTTCTTCTACAATTATACCCTTGTACCACTCCCATTGCTGGATGTACCTTCTGTTTCGACGGTCCAAATTCATAGCAAGGGATGCTAATTTGTGCAACATTTTTCTCGGTCGATTTTTCAGACTTCACTTGTGAGATTACATTGGATATGTTGTTTTTGTTATTCTCAGTCGATATTCCTTCTGAATATGGTAATATAGAAGGTAATAGTAATTTTGATGGTTGAGTTAAATTAGACCAAGATGGAGAGTATACAAATTCATCTACATCAATGTACATAATCCAAGAACATGAATCCTTAGCAAATATTGCACTATGAGAAAAACCAGCTTCTTGCGTTTTTGGCCATAGCCAAAAATAAGTTTGCACATTATAGCCATCTTGAACTAGCTCCTCAACAACTGTAGCTAAATCATCATCACTTCCATTATCGTATAGTATAAATTTTTCAACTCCAAGTTTAGAATGGTACAAAACCCATTCTCTTAAGAATTTAGCCACATTGTACACCATAGTGCAAAAACAGAGGTTAGCCTTTTCAGGGCTAGCAAGTTTCCGTTGTGATGAATAATAGGCTACTGTAGGGACCACAAGAGGAGTGGGTCCTACAATTTCAATTGAAACTTTGATTGGCTTATTAACGGCGAAATCCGGCCGCTTACAACGGAAAACTTCTTGTACTGAACTTGTCACGGCGGTTTTAACGCCGTCGTCGAAAATACAGGTGAATTCCGTGGGTTCTCTGTTAATGCCTTGATGATTGTTTAAACCCTTGACGAATAAAACGACGTCGTTACCTGTTGTGAGAGAATCGTAGACGAGAAAAGTCCACCGTAACAGCTCCGGCGAAGGTGAATTCCGATAAGAAGCATTAGCAGAAGAGCTCGTCAAAATGGGTTGCGTAAACGGCAATCTCCGACGAGCCCGGCTAGGAAGTTTGCAGTTGAAAATGGACCTGACCGGGAATGGAAGCTCACCAGCGTGAACCGCCGGAGATTCTTCACCGGTATCAAAAACACAGAGAAAACTAGAATTATTAAAATGGGTTTGTAGAGGGGAGAAATCAGGTGAAACGATGACGTAGACATCCCAGTCCGGCATAAGAATGGAGACAGAAGGAATTATAGGGAATTTTCGAGAAGGGGTATTAGGGGAAGAAAAAATTTCACGATAAAGAAAATTTGGTGTGGTGGATTTGATAGTAGTGTTGTGAGGATTGATAATATTGTTGTGATATGCAGGGAAATCATGGCGAAGGAAATGGTGATAGAGAGTTGCGAAGAAGACGAAGCAAGTAAAAATGTAAAGGAAGGTGGAGCGAATTATTTTTCGGGCCATAGTTTGTTAAGGATGAACATAATGGTGGGATTTTATAATTTGAAGATTACATTCAAACCTCAGTCTTCCCAATATTTTTGGATATTATAACTAAATGTTATTATGAAAAATATATATTATAACATAACATAATAAATGATTTTGAATTTTTTTGACTTTTATAAAGAATTATTAAAAATTAATTCCGAAAAAACTTGACTTTTATAGAGAATTTTTATTTTATAAGGATATTGTTATAAAGAACTATAACTCTATAGTAAAGTATTAAATACATTAATAATGGTGGAAAAGGTGTTTACATACTTTGAGTATAAGTTGATGTACTTTGATTAAGTTATCAACATTCCTTTTTAGAGAGACCGGAATCAAAATAATATCTTTTTGGATAAAAAATAACACTAAATAATGTAAAAAAATGTTACCATGCTATATATAGCGCAGTAATTATTCACGCTATACTGTAATGATGTTTTAGTCGTTAAAGTATAGCATGGTTTAAAACCGCGCTATATATGTATAGCGCATGAATTAACTACGTTATATATATAACGCAGAAAATCCCTATGTTGTTGGGCAGCCCGCTGGTTGAAGGGTAATTATGAAGATGGTTTTGTCCTTGAGGTACAAGTTTCGAACCCCTACACCAACATTTTTATATTTTCCTATTTCTTTTTCATTTTTTGTTTCTTTTCATTATTTGGTTTAAGTGTTTAGATATAAATATTTTAATAGAGAAGCCTTTTATTATTATTTTAAAAAATCAACCAATACTTTTAATGGTTGTTATTTTGTATTATACGTAAAACAAAATTAATTTTTTCCTTTTGCCGTGGCCCAAGCTATTATTGCGAAAATTGGCGAATACAACCAACTATCATTAAGAATTTCATCTTTGGACCAAAAACAAGCAAGAGGTGGAATACCACAAAGAGAAAGTGTACCTAAAAAAATGTGATTTTGGTAATTGGTACATGTTTTCTTAAATATTTCAAATTAGAATTATAAGTTTTATTTTATAGTTAAAATTTCCATAAGAGAATAATATATATATATATATATATATATTAATAATAAATTATTATTCAATAGATAAGAAAAGAATACAATCCAAAAAACAAAAAATATATATATTTTGAATATAGAGTTAATCATACTTATTTGTAATTATTATTTCGTAGGACTTTAAACATTAACAATACCGTAATTAGAGGGGAATTCAAACACAAAGATATATTTTTTTAAAAGAATTATTCAAAATAAAAATAATAAAATAAAAATTAGAAATTTAATTTATATCTTAAATGTTAAAAAAATGCATAGATATAATGTGCTCAACAATAAGAAAATATTTTTCTACGATTAAAATAAAATGCTAAAAATATATAATAAATTTCTAATATAGGTAAGTTTATTAGTGAAATAAAAAAAATTGATTATTCAAAATAAGACTATTTGATTAGTCAAGTCAAGTGGCAAGATAAAAAGTTTATTTAATTATTCAAAATAATCAAATATTATTCTCTTATGGAAATTTTAAATATAAAATAAAACTTATAATTCTAATTTGAAAATAAAAGGAAAAAGAATAATTTGTTTTACGTATAACACCAAATAACAACTATTAAAAGTATTGGTTATTTTTTAAAGAAATAATAAAAGGCTTCTCTATTAAAGTATTTATATCTAAACACTTAAACCAAATACTGAAAAGAAACAAAAATTGAAAAAGAAATAGGAAAATATAAAAATGTTGGTGTAGGGGTTCAAACCTTGTACCTCAAAGACAAAACCATCTTTAGAACTAGCCTTCAATCAGTGGGTCGCCCAGCTATTTCGTGTATAACGTAGGGATTTTCTGCGTTATATATATAACGCATTTAATTCATGCGCTCTATATATATAGCGCGGTTTTAAACCGCGCTATACTTTAACGACTAAAACATCGTTAAAATATAGCGCAGATAATTGCCGCGCTATATATAGTATGATAACTTCTTTTTTTTACACTTATTAGTGTTCTTTTTGTCCATAAAAATATTATTTTGGTTCCGGCCCCCCTTTTTAGTATAGTAATCTCTTTTGAATTCAAAGTTCTAGGAGTTGCAGAATGGTATTTATTGAGGTCTCTTTTTTTTCTTTTTTTTCTTTTCTTGGTCTGTAAATATCACCTAATCTGTCTCCATGAAGGAGTTCATTGATCGATTTGAGTCGGTTTTTTTCTAACAAAAATCAAACTAAATAAGTCAGTTTTTTAAATATTGGAATCAAACCAAACCAATTAAGTCCGTCTTTTATCAATTCGATTTTTGTTGGTTTTTTGTCAATTTTTAAAAAATATGAAATCATACACTACCAAACACATATTTCGACGACTACATTTGCAACGTAACAGTATCAAATCAATTGCTCTTTGAGAAAATTTTCATTTACCAAGCTATATTGATGATAATTGAATCAAATAGTGATGAATAATTTAAGTACTCAGTTAAAAATCAATTATTTTTAACATGAAATAAATTATGGTATTTAGCGAAAGAAAACTACCAATCAAACTAGAATGTAAAGGCAAATATTTTTTTAGAATAGCAAAGAACTAGACTAAAAGTACAAATAACTAATATGTACCATAAATTTTTAAAAACTTTATATAAACATTTATATATATAGGTGTAATCATAAATTTAAATAGCTACTTTTGTAATCGGTTTGATTCGGTTTTTTCAGTTATTTTTTTTTGATCCATTTAATTCGATTTTCGGTTTGGTTCTGCTTTTCGGACTTTTATGAACATCCATTCACTTAACCATTGGTTACTTAACTCCTGATTGGACATAAATTTGGCTATTTCATCAAATTTCATAAGTTTTAAAAAAAAATTGAAAAAAAAGAAGTTCAAAAAATTTGTTTGGAACAGTTTGAAATATTTTCTTCAACTTATTAAAATTCAATATTTTTTCAGGTAAAATGCATTTTCAAACACAACTTCAACTTCCAAAAACTATTATTTACTGCTACTTTAAAAGCTTTTTTTTTCAAGTTTCAACCACATCTATGTTGAAATGCTAGCTTAATTACTCTATATATAAAACAACAACTACCAAATATAGTCCCACACAATGGGGTCTGGGGAGGGTTATGTGTACGCAGACCTTACCTACCCCGAAAGAGTAGAGAGGTTGTTTCCAATCGACCTCAGCACAGGAAAACAAGAAAAGAAAAGACAATTCATCAGTAACTCCAGCATAAATCGTAGACATAGTAACCTAAGCATGGAAATCATAAAACAAATGACATGCAATGATATTAGCCAGAAACTACCGTCCGGGAGCTCAATAAAATCCGCAAGCCATCTATGGTAAACCCTATCCAACCCCTCCTCACCCCGGTAATGCAATAAGAAAAGCTCTAAAAACCCTATCCTACAACCCTGATGCTTGACTTCCAAACCTTCATCTGCAAATAATTCTCGATGTGAAAACTCATATCCAGTGCCATGCCCTCGGTATATATGTAACCTTAAAAATGTCACTTAACTATAATTAATTACAATTAGAGAATTCCGAGTAAGTTTTCCATATCTTGAGTGAGGGAGGACTGCACATAATATAATGTGGATTTGGGTAAGGGTGCGTGGGGGAGTCAATAAGGTAAGATCATTAGTAATTTTTGGAAGGCTTTAGCCAAAGATCACTCTGCGGCTGCTGATTTAGTAATGCTCTTATTGTTATTAGCATGTCATTAAATACCATATCAGAGACTATGTACCCGTACTGTTAAACTTCTCTGTAACAGTCTCGTTTGTTCTGAATATTTTTGGATGTTATAGCGAAGTGTTGTCCTAGATAACATATATTATAACATAACATAAAAATTGGTTCCGTAAAAGCTTGACTTTTATAGAGAAGTGTTGCTATATAGGAATGCGATTATAGAGAGTTATGACTGTAGTATTTAACTACTAAAAATCTTGATTTTGAGAAGTAACTAATGAACGTTTAAGTAGTAGATCCTCCCTCCCCTCGCTACTTTTCGCTTCCCCCGTATTCTATTTCCTTCTGCTAGCAAATGAGGTCTAGAAAGGATAGTGTGTCGAATACCTTATCGACCTTGTGCCAGGTAGAGGGATTGTATCCGATAAAGCCTCCGCTCAACAAAAACTACTAAGTATTATTTTGAGTAACATTATTCAATAAATGATACTAACAGAAAAAGAAAAAAGGAAACTTGTTTCCTTTATGAACAAATTAAATGTGAACGTCCGAGTACCTATTTGTAACTATTAAAAATGTACAACTACTAATTTTTGTCTTAAGGAGCGAGCAGCCCCCATGGAATGGAGTTTTAGTGTTAACTCAGGGTGTGTTTGGCACGAAGGAAATATTTTTCGGAAAATATTTTTCAATTTTCTCATGTTTGGTTGGATTAAATGTTTTGGAAAATATTTTTCACATCAACTCATTTTCTTCCAATTGGTAGAAAATATTTTCCCTATCAAGAGGAGGGAAAATATTTTCTAAAACTCCTTCTCAACCTTCCCCACTCTATTCCTTACCCTCACCAACCCACCTCACCCCCACCCCCGCAAAAAAAAAATATTTATTTTTACTTTTTTTTTTAAATTTTAAAATTTCTGTTTTTTTTCCTGCACCCCTCCCTCCCTACCCCCAACCCCCCTCCCCACCCCCACTCNCATGTTCAAAATTTTACAAGTTCCAAAGTTATGAGTGCTGAGGTTTATATGTTTTGAAGTTTACGGGTTTAGAAATTATAAAGTTTAGGGGTTCGAAATTTCGCAGTTTCGTAAGTTTTACGGTTTAGAAGTTATGAAATTTGTGGGTTCGGAAAGTTGTTGGTTCGAAAGTTTATGGCTTCATGTTTATTGTATCAAAATTATTTATGAATACTCTTGAGAAAATATTTTGCTTGATTTGCGTACCAAACACCAAAAAATGAATAAAATTACTACTTATTTTCCAAGAAAACATTTTCTTGCAAAATATTTTCCGTCATACCAAACACACCCTCAATTGTAGAATATATTCTACAGTTGGAGAACAATCCCCACACTATTCCACTTGTTCTATCTTGGATCATGGTTTCAATATTTCAAATATTACATCAGAAATTTCCTAGCTTTACTCTAAAAAATTGGAAACATAATCTGTACAATTTTTTTAATACAATGACGCCCTCATTTTCAGGTCACTGTCAATCGTAGTGACCTGTGTTTTCTTGTTCATAACCAACAGGACTTAACAAAAATTAGAGTTGTAACGCTAAATCTGGCTGCTGTGAGGAACCGATTTGTAAACTAGCGCTAGGGGAGCCCGGAGGCTGAACTCTTACATTCAGGTCGGGGGGAACTGACATTCTGCTCCTCTGCTGACCCGAAGATGCAGGCCATGATTCACCAGAAACCCTCACATTCTGTTCTGTACAAAATTCAGGTTTTTTACCTTGTGGTAATGAATTTCCAGAATACAATGTTGTCCAGCTTTCTAACAACTTATTTTCTGCTGAAGTGACATGGTTTGAATGAGCAGGATGAAAAGATGGATTATCTCTTACAGGAGGCGTTCCAAGCACTTGATTAGGCCTAGATGCCTCTAGTAGGCCTGACTGTCCTTTAGACATGGAAAACCTTGACAACTCCGCCTGCGGCGACGACTCATGCCCAAACATGCCGTTGAAACCATTTCTTGGCTGAAGGAGAGCTTTCTGCGGAGCAGGGCAGGAGGTAGACGCAGAATTTGCCCACAAAAAGCCCCCATCACCACAGCCCTGTCTGGTTAGCTCATTTTGACTATTCAATCTCTTGACAGCTTCAAAGATTTCGGCAGAAGGGTTGCACATTACAGCAGAACTTAATCCAGGAGGTGCCGGTGTAACAGGTCTACTAGAATGGTGATCAGCTGCCGAGCTATCTAACAATGATTTCTGGATCTCAGCTGAAGAAGTCGATGGCTCTATTGGACCCCCACCATCTCCCACCCATCCAGGACCAAACTTTACTCCAGCAGGCAAAATATGATCCAACTTCTTAGAAGCCACTTTCCAAACAACTGGCCCAAGATTTGCAGCAAATCTAGCAAGGCTTCTCGCATAAGCATGCTGCTCGAAGTGAATACCAACCTGTAATTATAATCAGATGACACTGTTGGTGTTAGTAAAGTAAGATAACTGTAACATCTCAGCATGCATAAGGGTTGGGTTGGCAGGCAGGATTTTCTTTTCATTTGGGGGGTTTGGGGGGATGATGAAAAACAGACACACAAAAGAACAAGAAGAAATCAGGTAAGAAATTGGTCAAAATCCTGTCACACCAGATCAAGTATTGAAATTTTTGAAGTTGTATAACTTATCCAGACCTATCCTATATAGAGTAATGGAAACACGACATTTCGATGGCAATGTAGTCTATGTAAAAGCAATCTAAAAATGAGACAAATAGAATGGACCAGTATGTAGGGAATATTGGACTACATTTCTTGACTTTCATCAACAATTTTATCTTTGTATAACTTGGTTCACATTAAATTTAGTCCTAAATTGCAAGTTTTAACAGAAATAGAAATGAATAATTTGAATGCGTCCCTGTATTCCCTTCTCATTGACAGCCATGAAAAAAAAGGAAGCAGGGTAAGCTCTCTGTACATACAGCCATTAACCGTTTCATATCTCCGTCAATATTCGACAAGAGAGATGGTTCACTACAAGTAGCCGAAGGATGGAATTGCTGGTATGTGTCCCGCCTGTTCTCATCAATAGAAAAATGTTTCTTTCCATACTTCATGTCAGCCCTCAAGATATTAGCTGCACGAAACAAGATAATTAGTCGTTTTTCATTAGAAAATGGTGTAGAGAAGTGACTGTCTTAGGTTTAAACCTGGAAACTCAGTATTCCAATCAGTTTCAGAATAACTTTCACCATTACGCGAGCGATGAGCCAAGAATGCATCAGAGGAATGGAACTTTGAAGGCATAGGCCCCTTTCTTAGGTTATAAGAATTAGATCCAATAGCTTTGTCATCCCCACTAGCAAGAGTAGCACCCGAAGAAATCTCAGTGAAAACACGATCTAGAGGTGAATTTTCAACCGACTTCTTTAGGTTTTTGCCTGGAGGACGACCTCTACGAACTACCTTAGGCTCACCATCCTCTCCTTCATGCCTCAAGTTTTCGAAATCTCTTCTTGCCAGCTCTTGAATGGTTCTTGCCTACAAAAGGAAGAGTTAAGGACAAAGCGGAGACAATGAAGAAATAACAGAAGGGCTAGAGAGATGCTAAAGATACCTGCCGGTGGTAAACAGTATCTGGGGCGTTATACTGCATTGCATTTGAGCATATCAAGAAAACATCAACCTACATGAATTACAATAATGTTGGAGATCAGAGTTATATTCAATTATACTCCAATAGCAATTTTTGAGAGGTGCAAACAGGAAGAAAATCCCACCGCACCGACCAAAATCACAGCCGAATGATATTTAAAATGAAAGAGAGAAGTACCGCAAATGAGACTATGACACAAGAAATATAAAAAGATCTCTGCATAAACTACACAAACTTTACTTTATCCAGTGAATGTGAAATTACTTTTACTACAACATAAATTTCCAAACATTTCCTGCATTGAGACTTGTGTATGCCATCTTCTTTTGACCTTCTTATACTTTTCTCTTTACCTTTTTTTTTCCTTTTTGGATAAGGGTAAAATTTTATTGAAGATAAAAAGAAAACTAAATGAAGAGAAAGAAAAAGAAACAAGTTCATTCAGATTCAGTTTTTACCAAGGGCATCGCAACAAACACAAAATCTCTAAAAAATTAAAGTTTTCCTGCTGTGAGAGAACACTGAGCGACACTAAACTTTGCCATCAAAATCCAAAAATAAGTATCTCTGCCGTATCTTTATAAATCACCTAGCTCTCCATCTTCTCCTATAACAAATGTTAAAAATAAATGCCCACTACTCCTACTCTTCCCTATAACTTTAAAATCCAAATATTATGCCCAAAACAGTGCAACATCCAACTGACATATAAAAGATCCTTACTCCTCATTTAGCTACTATACTTTTATTTGGTTTTCAACAAATTCACCAACCATTTAATAATACTCAAGATAACCGAATCAAATTCTACTAACAGGATAGTTAAGGGTGCTGTTCTCAGCTCAAGCTGCATTTGCAGGTACTTCATATCAGTAGACAATAAAAGGTCTCATCCAAACCAAATCCATTACAATCCAAATACAATCAACTGCTACAAATTTCAGCTTTGGCAATCCATAACTGACCTCCAACTCTTCCAGGTTCGAGTAAAGTCCTCCGTCAAGTTTCTTCCTCACGGTTCCGAAATCCATTGGATGCTCAATAATCTCATGATAATCAGGTAGCTGCAAAAAAATTATTTCAATATCTACAGAGGATATAATTACCATCATACAATTCACCTCTACAGAAATGTACCTCATTTGGATCAACTGGCTCAGAGAATACACCATAAGTGTCCTTCCTGCATTTTAATATTGAAATAAACTAATGCTTAAGTATACTACGGAACCAAGAGAAACAGCCAAGTACAAGAAATATAAAGATATCCACTTAAGAAGAAAAAACATTACTTTTGAAGCCTGTCAAGAATGAACACCAACAACTTTTTGTCTGGCAAAGGTGTTGTGGGGCCTGACACCAATGGCGACCCTATCCACAGAATAAATGTCAGCAATTAGATTTATATAAAAATCCAATCTTTACTAGGAATTCCCAATAATTTTTTTTCTTTTTCTGTCAATTTTGAAGAATGAAAAAAAAAAAAAAAACTTGGAATTGAACCATGTCCAGTGTCCGTCACCATCAAAAGCTTTTCTTCCTGCAAATTTAACACAAGTATATGGTTGTTAGATCAATTATTATAAACTTAAATTGGAGTATATGGATATTTAAAAGATACATAAAAACTGAAAACTACAGTAAAGGTGTCGCCTTGAAGTTGATGTGGAGCTAAATAACTAAAAAGGACAAATTTTGCAACTTTCCCAAAAACTGATGCATATCTAGTTTACACTCATAAAGCTTGATTGAGCATAAAGAATAAAAAAAACTGGAGATAAAAAAATTGAAAAAAAAAACAAAATAAAGAAAAAGCCGAAATTCAAAATTTTATAATATAGAAAAAAATTACACTTTTTATGTAAGAAATATCGAAGATAAAAATGTCTAAGGGGTCGGTGACTGAGTCAAAACACATGCAGATCTTGAAAGTCATGAAAAAAAATAAAAAAGGAACATTGTACTTACGCGCCAAATCCCCAAAACAAAGTTATAGAATCACATCGAGAAACAGAAACCTCAAAAAAAAAAAATCCCTCCAGCTTCTTCTTTTTCCCAAAATAGAAATACATTAAATAACTCAGCTTTTAACTTTAAACGAAAAATTGAGCACCTGATCAGAAACGACGTCGTTAGATCTAAGATCAACGGAGCTGATTTTACTTCTGTTAATTACAGAAGCTTCGAGATTTTGGCCATCTTCAGGTTCGGAATCAGAATCTGAATTGGAAGAAGAATTATCCAAATGTTGTTGATTATTCGATTGAGGCAAACGAACAACCAGCTTGACTTTCTTCTCTTTCCTTTCATCCTCATCGTCGTCAAATTCCGGTGGCGGAGAATTCGAATTTGAATTAGGGTTCCGGCGAGAAGAACGGCGAATAAGAGAGGATTTATTAATTTCTCTTTTGGAAAGATCTGATAAAGATGGCCTACCTTTCTTCTTCTTTCTCTTCATTTCCATTGTTGTTATTGTTGTTGTCGTCTCCGTTTGTTGTTTGTTTCTATGGGTACTGCTCCTCTTGTTGGTATTTTTACCTTACCCGTTTCCAACTTCTTCTTATTTTTCTCTCTCTTCAAATGGGATTCGGATTTTCTCTTTTCTTTTTCTTTTTCTTTTTCTAATTTAATTTTTGTTTGTCTTGTATTCTCTTTAAATTTAAATTTTTCGAGCTTATACGAGAGAGTGTGTCACTGAGGAAATAAATAGTGTCACTACACGATGTGTTAGAATACGTGAAGTGAATGGATATTTAAAAACCGACTAAATTAACTTAATCGTATTGTACTCAATCGATATTTATACTTTTCTTTAGATAAATGATATAAATTTATAATCGTACCGATAATTAGAATATATTTTTTATTTTATAAAAATAAAGTAAATGAAATATCGAGCCGTATCGAATAAATTTATATATCGAAAATATATTTATATATTGAATTAAAAATAATAATGTACTAAATTTTTTCTTGGGTCTTGGAATTATGAAAATAGTTACAAGCCAACAAGTAATTAAGATCAAAATCTTAATTCCCAAACCTATTGTACTACTCCTGCTGAAACTAAATTATTTCCAACATATTCCTTAACAAGATACAAAGTATTCCAACGATTTTAAGTAGTAAATTATGGGTCAATCCGATCATCCGAACCGATATGTGTTATTCAGATTGATTTGGATTGGATTTTAGCTTTTTGAATCGAATTTCGAATCTTTAATTTAATTATGTTGAATAATGGATCGAATATGATTTAGCTCAATTTACATCCAAACCGATCTAAAACCCCAAATTTATATGTTACATATAAAAGTGGGAGTGCTCTTTTAAAAATTCTATGGTTTCTTTGTTATTTCTCTTGCCATTTTTGCCTTTTCTTTCCTTTCAAGATTAAAAGTAAAAGATATGGAAATGAATGAGTTTTGCTAATGAAAATTGTTGGAGATACCATATTAAAATTAGTTATTTTAACATCTTAATACGACGTACAATCTGAACCGAATCTGAAATATTTATTCGATCCAAGTTTAATTTGGTTCTAATTCAGAATACAATTTATAAAATTCGAAATCCCAAATATAATTTGAAAGATGCTAAATTCGATCTGATCTAATCCATGAACAAGCCTACTTTGGACTAGCTTATTATAAGTATTCTTTGTCTTATTTATACATTTAGTAAGTGCTAAAGTTACTTATGAACTAGGTATTTATACGTTAAAAATCATAAGCTGATCACTTCTATAGTTTATAAGCATTTTTTGTTTGATGAAGTCTTTTATAATTTTATTTTTACTATATTTTGTAGCCTCCAAAGTACTCTTCTAAAATTATTACATTTATTTATTCTATATTCTATTTCTACCATTCCTCCTTTTTATATTAAAGTACTTTTTTATTATTTCAGTTTACCTATTAGAAAAAGTACTTAATCAACACATTTTTACTAAATATGTTAGCTGTTTATTATCACATTAAGTACTTATATCCGAACATATAACTATTAGTTTCAGAACTTACGTATGTTAAGCAGTGCTAATATGACTTAATCAAGTGCATCAGATATCTAAATTAAATCGGATACAAAAGCAATAGGGGTATTATCAGTTTAAACTATTTATATATGGTAGCCGAAAAATGTATAAACTATTTATGCATTTTTCGACTATTATTTTTACAACGACTTTATTATGTCCATTTTGTATATGTCAAAATATGTCCATGAGGCCAACGCTAAAGGACGCAACATGTTCCGGGATCCCCTACTTGACTTTAAAGGCAGCAAGTGCCGCATCATCTATCACCGAGACTCCGAGAGAGCTAGTGCAGGTTCATCCTCGACGGCGTGGTGAAAGTCATTCCGAGGTTTCCCTCGGCGGGGAACCACCTCCTCCACCGTTGGAAAACTCTCGTCTTCCACCAAATTCGTCTCCTCGTCGAGAGAGGGGGCAGCATTCTCCGGCAATGGAGCATTGACAACTAGGTTAGAAGAACTAGACATTGTAAATCAAAGCAGGAGTCGGGAATGTATGAGAAGATTATGACAGTCACAAAGTTGTTTGCACTCTTGGAAGGTATGAACAAGCGAGAGATAAGAGGTGATTTCAAAGGATTCTGCTTAAAAACGATTTGGATAGTGCCATATCAAGACAAAAGTCCCCTACTTATAGATACAGAAGCGCCAGTTTACAAAAATGAAGCGTCGCCTTTTGCAAAAAGCAATGGAAGGGGAACAAGAAACGAGGCGACACTCGCCACACAAACGTGCGTCATAATGACACCTGACGAATTAATGTCACTTCAACTGACATACATATATGACGATTCCCTCGGAATGTCACATATTTATCTCATAGAAGAATGTGCGCCCACCGCCCAAGATTGGCCTCGACCTAAAAAGCGACGAGGTTCGCTCACCGTGCCCATCTGAAGACGACCAAATGCTCAGATTTCGACATTCGAAACAACAAGGTCCGCCCATTGTGCTCGTCCAAAAGCGACCCCAACGGGCAGAGGGACTAACTGTATAGGTCAAAATCTGTCCATGAGGCTAACGCCAAAGGACGCAATAAGGGGTCGGTTAAGCCATGCTCACGCTCGTAGAGTACGACCCCATCAGCTATCTCGGCCAAACCTGAGACCGAGCCAACGATGGGTTTGCATGGTGAAATGCCCGTCGTGAAGTATAGAGGAAAAGATAGAACCAAGGAAGGATCCGCAGGTTAAATACTACTGGACAAACGGAAGCATGGGGAGTATAAATAAGAGGGGATCCCTAAAAGTAGAGGGGATGAGAGAAAGAGTCCCAAGGGCCTCTCCAACTAATTCAACAACAAACGATCCAACACCCTGAAAGAAACATTCCTCCATCCTCATGAGTACGGAATAACGCATTAAAAATGTAAGCTTGTCATTCATGGCCGGTGCCTTTTGTAAATCTCAGAAGAACTAAATAGGATTGATTCCATCTGATGTTCTTGTTCAATATTGTTTGATTTAGAGTTGATTATGTTTGATTAGGATTTGCCCTCCATTCTTTCTTTAATTGGTTTAGCATAAAGTTTTTATATACTTTTTGTGCAAACACATTTTCCAAATCAATATCGGGCAAGAAAACCCAAAAAAGAAAAAGAAAAGTAGATGTGTGACCGAGGCGTTATATTATGATATGACGAAACGACTGTCTTCACTTTCTTACGCGCGTTATATCTCGCCATGATGCGTTTTCTTATTTTTGTTCACTTTATAAATGTATTATTATTACATTGTTAATTCCGAGAAAATAATTATATATATTAGTTGATTTTTCTATTTTACATTTTAAAAGCTTGTGTTCAATGTGAGCTAAACCATATTCTAAAGTCATTCTAGTGTTATATGCGTGTGTACCAAACGATGTTTTGAGTTTACTTATGTTACAGTAGATATTTTACCCATAAAAAGGTTTAAATTTTCAAAAAGAAGCCTAAAAGTATAAATAGAAAATATTTTAGGAAATGACTACACATAGTCCTGGATTTAAACTTAGCCAGACTCAATTTTTACTATTAATCACAAATCATAATTAAATGATATATATTATTATTTTAATTTTTAATTGCTAATATTAACTTTACTTTATTTGATGTTGTATACGGGTGAAACCGGACCCACGGGACGGCCCGGTCTCCCATAAAATAAATCAAATAAGGGACGTGATGGCAAGGAGCTGGAATCGAGGTAAGGGACTCATCAAGACAGGTTCTGAGGGCACAACGCCTCCCTCGAGAATATCGGGGTCGTGACCCCGATATCGATCCAACTCTTAGAAGACTTTAGAGAGCATTATCGGGCGACATAACATGATTAACAGGAGGCCGTGATAGGTCGGGTATCGCGGCGTGGATCTCGCGTACTGACGAAAATCTTGTGATTGGTTAAACAAAAGATTTGTTTACCTTTTATGGAATTGTACATAGAGGAGGACTTCCCTACTATATAAAGTGGGCTTGATTATTCATTATAACACGCATACCAATGCAATATTTTTCTGTTATTCAAAGCTCTTACATTTGTTGATCAGTGTTTCATTATTATAAGCCTGGGGTCGGAGACGGATACGTCATTGAGGATGCCTACGATCTTTACCGTTTGCACTGAATAAATCTACATATCCTTAAAATCACTTACAAATTTAATTATTATCCGGCTTCGATGATAAACAGATAGTATTATCGAGCGCGGATACATATTTACGTAGAGGCATGTAGGTCTTTTTCCATCAACAATTTCTGAGTCTTTACCTCATCTCAATACAAAACCAGCATTGGACCTACAAAACCTGGACATAGGCATGACATATATGTCCAACTGCTGCAAATGCATAACAACCTTAGGTACTTAAAGATACATCAGAATATGTCACATACCGATTATTTTGTTTTTATGCAGCTCTTTTTAGTACGTGCACTACTAGAAATTCGGTATTTACCGATCAAATTTTTTCGATCAAAGTTAGTCGGTCAAAAAAAACAATCAAAATTGATCGAAAATTGGGAGAAAAATATTTTACATTTATTTTAAATAAAATACTGACCAAAGTTAATCAGTAAATTGGTCAACAAGTTGATCGAGCTGGTCAGACTTGCTTAATCAAAGAAACTTTCACATTACTGACCAATTTTGATCGGTAAGGTGGGACCCAGTTTTTAACATTTTAATAGTTATATTATTATTTAAAATATTTTATAAAATAAAAAGAAATTTTATTTAAAATTACCCATCAAAGTTAGTCGGTTAATATAAGGGAAGCATTTATTGACCAATTTTGGTCGGTATATTTTAATTTCTGAAAAATAACCGAGCAAAGTTGGTCAGTTATTAAATCAACATTGGTCAAAATTAAAAATCACTTTTATATTTATTATCTAAATAATATAAATGTAATCCGTTAACATTTTTGTAATACAAATATATATACGCTAACATATATTATAATATATATTATAATATGTTATATATATAGTTAAAGTAGTACACAACAAATCGTGTGTTATATATATAGAATGTTATAGTAATGCCTCGTAAAGTTAATCCATATCCAATGTTAGACATAAACTAATATACAAGACAAGAAACTCGATCAGTAATGCCTCGTGAAACTCTTCAAATCCTCTTTGTCACATTAACTGCCATTAACAAATCATATTTCACTTGTACTAAAAAATTGAAATGTGAATTCTTCTTCCAAATTAGCATAATTTTTTCTGCTATATTCTCAGCTTGCAAATATTTTTCTTATGAACTAAAAAGTGCTTATAAATTATTTGAGTAAAAATAATACGGGCTAGCCAGTTTTTAAATTGGTCATTTAAAAATAGCTAATGTATGCAAAGTTAATGAAAAATAGCCATTATTTTGCTGCAACACGGAAAGTTCTAGCATAATATACCGGAGATCGGTGCACCTGTGTATGAATTTCCAGCATATTATGCTGGAACTCCAATACGCGGAAAGTTCCAGTATAATATACTGGAGATTGGAGCACATGTGTATGAACTTCCAGCATATTATGCTGGACCAGTATATTATACTAGAACACCAGTATATTATGCTGAAAGTTTAGTAAATTATAGTGGAACTCCAGTATATATATGGTGGAACTCTTGTATATTATGCTGGAGTATTTTCCGAATTTTTTTCGTTCAGATTTATCTTTACATGAAAAGTGACTAAATTTGATTACTTTTGAAACTGTAGCTATTTTTAAATGACCACTTGTAAATCTGACTATTTTTGAATTTCTCCCATCATTTGAAGATTGGTATTGGTCTAAAATCCATCTTAGCCCAAACAAAATCGGGTGATTTGCACAAATAGGATATTTCGGACGTCGCTCTTTATTTTTCTATCCCGTTTTTTCCATAAGCAGAACTTCGAGTTTAACAAGTATTGTTGTTCGCTTGCGTCATGCAAAACACTTTTGATTTTTGGCCTTAACGGGGGTCAAAAAGTCAAGGTCATCAATTTTAAAGATCATTAGTTGTAATATAAACAAAATTATACTAGTATCTGTTAGTGTATGTCTTTTGAATCTGGGCTCTCTAAGAAAGAATTATGGACTGCCCAGTTGCACCATCAAGTTTCCTATGCCCAAATTCGATTCTCTCTTTTGCATTTAACCAATTAAAGTTCACGTCTATATTGAATAAAATATTTTATATGAAAAATTATTTCTCATAGATTATTTTATATTTTTTAATTCAATCAAAAAGAACAAACGATAACGGTACAATACGAAGAATGGAATATAATGGCAGTGTTTTAGTGATTTTTAAGTATTAAATTAACAATATATAATATTGCCATTGCGTAAATGCGCGTTGAAAATAGCCACAGTTTACAAGTGATCATTCGTAACAAAAAATGAAAATGCTTTCATATTCGGCCGAAATTAAAAAATAATCAGAGTTACAAGTGGTCATTTAAAAATAGCCATAGTTTCAAAAGTAATCGAAATTTAGCTATTTTTCATGTAAAGGTAAATTTAAACAAAAACACTGAACAAACTCTGGAAAAAACTTCAGTATAATAAAATGGAGTTTCAGCATAAGTATACTGGAACTCCAACAAGGTATACCGGTCCAGCATAATATGTTGGAAGTTCATATACAAGTGCTCGAATCTCCAGTATTATGCTGCAACTTTCCGCGTGCTGGAGTTCCAGCATAATATGCCGGAAGTTCATATACAAGTGCACCGAACTCCAGTATATGATGTTGGACTGATCTCTATTGTAACAAAATAGCAGGTATTTTTCATTGACTTAAAAAATATTAACTATTTTTGAATGACCAATCCGAAAACTAACTAGCCCGTAGTATTCTTACTTCATATTCCTCCAAAAGTTGCAATATTCTAAATTTTGCAAGTCCAGCTGAAATTGCTAATTCGGCCTAACTTAAAAGTCCATGTAATTATGTGTAATAATTTTAATTTCTGTTTGTGGGCAAGCACGTATGACAACTAGCTAAAGAGCTAGCCAACTTGCTATATATATATATATATATATATATATATATTATTTGAAAAATTGAAACCATAGTAAATAGCGAACTTTATCCCAAAATGTACATTTCTTTGATAAACAATTTTAGTGGTGTGTTATTAAATTATTCTTAACGGAATATATCAAAAATATGCAAAATACATGTGTAGAATGAGACTGGAAAATAAATTAAATCATAATGGCAGATGAATAGATGGCAAAAAATATATCCACATTTTGCATGTATTTTACACTTGCATGCTATAAACTCTTTTACTTCGTCCGTTCACTTTTTACTTGACACGTTTTGACTTTTCACACCCTTTAAAGAAATAAGAAATGAAGTGCATAATTTACCATAATACCCATATTAATTGATGCATATTTTATTGGATTTGAGAAAATGATTTGAAATGAGTAAGAAATACTACGGGTATAACAAGAAACTTTTTTTGTCTTCTCTTGATATGCGTAAAGTGACAAGTAAAAATGAAAATCTATTTTTAGTATGCACGGCAAATAAAAGTGAACGGAAGGAGTACTCTTTTGGTTTGAAGTGTCGAGACGTTTGAGTCTTCGTTCCACGTTACTCGAGCCGGCATTCTCACCACAGCTCGTGCGTTACTGTACTCCACCTTGGTAGTTTCTACCGCTTTCTAGAGCCCAAACCTCCATTTCTCCTACCCGATATCCCTCTTGTTTGGCTCTAATTTGGTAATTGACTAGTTGTAATAGAATTTCAACTATTGGTTAAGTTTTTTCCAGATTAATGAATAGTTGAAAAGTTTGTTGAAAAGAAGAGAGAAACTAATACTAGTACTAGTACAATAATATAGCAACAAAATAGATAGTAGTAGTAATTAAGACTGACTGATTACCAAACTTTTGTCACATGGAAGGTTTGTACTATTGCAACTCTTTTCATTAGAGGCAATTCCTTATATAGTAAAATAATATAATAGACTTTATAATTAAATGGGACCAATTTCATAATTTTTGCAACTCATTTAATTTAACAGTAATAATTCGGCATATGCATGAAACTCTCCTAACATGTGCCAGCCATATTGGCTATTGCATGCTTTTAAGTTTAACCAATAGAATCGGTGCAAGGCTCGGTGGTTTAAACACGTCAATATTATGTCATTAATTACACCTCTCTATTAATTACAAGCTTAATTTACTCATATAATAATTTACTACTAAAACCTTAAAGGTTGAATCAGCTGATTGGTTGGCAAAGTAAAGGCGATATTGTGATTTTTCGGCTCTATATGAAATATTAAAGAAAAATTGTTGTGCTCACCACACAACGTTGAATAGAGATCGTAACGATTGCGAGTTTTTATGGGATTTCGAAAAAAATAAATATAAATAATAGTATCCTAATACTATGATACTTACCTGACAAAAAAGCAGTTTAAAACTTATAGTTAATTATTGGGCCGTCCTACTCAAGTACTTCTATGTTGCATTGGTGCCTAATCCAATTATATTATGTGTATAATTATATAAAATCGATATATAATTTTTATATATAACTGAAAAAGGTAAACAATAAATATTATTGATTATTTGTGGAAAGATTCCTTATATATGCCCAAAAATAATTACTATCAAAATTTAATCGATTCAACTTTTAACATTCAACTTTTAACATTCTTTAGCATTTGATATAATCTTTATAATTATGAGTTCAACATTTGATATTTATTATAATTTTAGTGACTTTTTCTCTCTCTTTTTCTCACACACTCACACATATATATATTTTTTAAAATTTGTTTGGATTAGCTAATTGTAAATAGTTGATAAGTACGAAGTGCTGAAAAGAATTTTAGAGTGCTGAAACTGATTTTTTAAATTTGCATTTGCACGCTTGGATAGCGTGTTAAGACTGATAATAAACAGTTGATTTGTTTGGTAGAAAAGTGCCAATAAATTATTGTTTTATTAAAAGTACTAAAATATTTTTAAAAACTTTATAAAAGTGTATAAATTAAAAAGTTTCTTTGCAAAAAAAAAAAAAGACAACGAATGAAAGTTAGAAAATTTATTTTGGAAAAATTATTTTGTGAATTAAAAGATATTATTAAAAATAAACTAGTAAAAACTTTGGTCAAACTAAAAGTGTTTATAAGCTGAAAAATTATAAATTGGGGGCGACCAACTTATGACTTATGCTTTATGCTTATAAGTAGGGGTGTTCATGGTTCAGTATGGATTGGTTTTTCCCTAAAAAGAAATCAAACCAAGTAAGTCGGTTTTTCAAATCTTAGAACCAAACCAAACCAAACCAAACCAAACCAAACCAATTAAGTCGGTTTTTTCTCGATTCGGTTTATGTCGATTTTTCTGTTATTTGTCGGTTTTTTCTTAAATATAAGACATACATTACCAAACACATATTTCGGCGATCACATTTTCAACGTGACACTATCAAATCAATTGTCATATGTGAAATCTATTATTTACTAAAATATATTGATGATAATTGAATCAAATAGTGATGAATAATTTAAGGACTCGATTAAAAATATTTTTTTATACATGAAATGGATTCTTACACTTAACAAAATAAAACTACCAATCAAACTAGAATATAAAGGTAAAGAACTATACTAAAAGTGCAAACGATTAACATTCACCATAAATTTTTTGAAACTTTGTATAAAAATATACATATATATAGGTTTAATAATAAATTTGAAATAACTACCTATAGTCGGTTTGGTTCGGTTAGTTTTTTATTAAAATCAAAACCAAACCAAATTTGATTGGTGTTTAAAATTCAAAACCAAAACCAAACCAAACCAAGAAGTATCGGTTTTTTTGGTCGGTTTGGTTTGGTTTTCGGGGTTTTATGAACATCCCTACTTATAAGCACTTGACTTATAAGCATTTCGACAGAGGCGGCCCGACGAGTTTTATGGCCTAAAGTCAAACTTTATGAGGGGCCTTAACTTTTTTTTAAAAAAAGAAATTATTTATTTATTTGAAGTCTACTTTTCTAGCATTTCTTAGATATAAAATTATTGATAATTATCTATAATCAATAACTCTTAATAAGTCTTTCTTAATTGACAATATAGCTAATCCATTTAATCTTCATTGAGACATTGTTTAGCATAGGTGAGATTTTATCAATTTTAATTTTGAATTTTTTTTTCCGCTGAAACAACGGAAACAAAAGTTATTCTATTATTCCATAAGTAATATAGGCACTGGAAAAAGAATCAATTTTTTTTATTTCTCGGAGTGTATTAACTAAACTGTTATCTTCTTATTATACTATTTTTCTTAAAAATTTTAATTTCGAAAATAAATCTAAACCATCAATATTGAATTGATTATTATGATTTAAGGAACATTCAAGATTAAGGCAAAAAAAATTCAAATTTTCTTCATCAAGTGATTTTATTTTTACCGCTAAATAGAATACCAAATATATTTTCATATTCTTCTAGTTGTTCAATCTATTTTAAATAAAAAAAATAGCTTTGTCTACTATGTATAAAGTAATCAATTCCAAAGGATTCTTCCAAAGATTTTGAGATTTTATTATCAACATTCTCATCAAATTGTTACTTCCTATATATCATACGTTTCTTACGAAATTCGGGTTCAATATTCATTTCAAGTGCAATTTTTTTGGCAGAAATCATAGCAGTTGCTAATCATTCTTCTCGATATTTGTTAAAGAAAGAAATCAAACTTATATGCTAATTTGACCCGCTTATAAGCTTAGTCAATATCAGGTTCAGTTGAACTCAATTAGTTAACTTAAGCAACATTCAACTATGTATAGCTAAAAAGGGCCGCCCGGTGCACTAAGCTCCCGGTATGCGCGGGATCCGGGAAAGTTTCCAACAATGTATAGCTAGTATTAAATATATTTTTCATTACTCAATCTCTCATGTTAAAGTTTCCGACTATGTTAATTTTGAATCCGCCTGTGCAACCTTTATATCAACTTGACTAAAAATCAAGAATAATTAGCAGTAGTAAATATTTTTCTGTGGCTTCTAGTACGTACTAGAGTTAGGAGTGGTATATAACCATGTGACTTCTACATCAACTTACTTCATATTTTTGTTTTAGGGAAGAAATTCAGATAAAAAAACTAACAAAGAAAATGTGTATAGCAGTGTTCATATGGCAAGCTCACACTCAATATTCATTTCTGTTATTGCTTAACAGAGATGAATATCACAACAGGCCAACAAAACCAGTCCATTGGTGGGAAGGTGAAGAAATTGTTGGTGGCAGAGATGAAGTTGCTGGTGGAACTTGGTTAGCTTCTTCAAGACAGGGTAGAGTTGCTTTTCTCACTAATGTTTTGGAACTTCATACCCTCCCTCTAGCCAAAAGCCGAGGTGACCTACCTGTTCGTTTCCTACAGGTATATACACTGTCAGTATAAAGAAAATTTATACTATCTAGCACTAGGGTTGAAGTTTAGGTGGTAAGCGAACGTTTTTCAACTTTGTACTCGAGGAGGGGATGGTCTGATAGTGTTTTATCTTGGACTGCTAGTTGTTTATGTTGTGTTCATACTATTTTTTCGTTTTTCATAGGAGGTAGTTGAGCGTTGGGGCTAGTCTGATAGTGTTTTGTCTTGGATTGCTAGTGGCTTATGTTGTGTTCATACTATTTTTTCGTTGTATTGTGTCATTATTACTGGTTATTGTTATTGTTTTCCATCTATTTTGTCTCTTACGATGCTGATATTATTTTTCTAGTCTGTGTTGTTGTTGCGGATCTACTGTCTCTTTCAGCTTTTTGAGCTGGGTCTTTTGAAAATAACCTCTCTACTCTCCGAGGGGTAAGATTTGCGTACGCTCTACCCTCTCCAGACCCAACTTATGAGATTTTACTCAGTTGTTGTTGTTGTTGTTATTGTTACACTATCTGTTTACGTAGTATTTGTTGCCGTAGATTGTCTATCCCTAGGGTTGAAGGTTAGGAGGTAGTCAAGCGTTTTTCTACTTTGTACCAGAGGTGGAGCTAGTCTGTTAGTGTTTTGTCTTGGATTGGTAGTGGCTTATGTTGTGTTCACATTATTTTTTCGTTTTTCACAAGAGGTAGTCAAGCGTTTTTCTACTTTGTACAAGGAGTGGGGCTATTGTGCTAGTGTTTTGTCTTGAACTGGTTATTGTTATTGCTTTTTCATCTGTTTTCTGTTTCTTACGATGTTGATATTATTTTTTTGCTTCCTATTGTTGTTACGGATCTACTGTCTCTTTTCATCTTCTTGAGCCGATGATATTTCAGAAACAACCTCTCTACTCCTCCGGGGTAGGAGTAAGATGTACGTACACTTTACCCTCCTCAAACCCCACTTGTGAGATTTTACTGGGTTGTTGTTACTGTTATACTATTTGTTTACGCAATATTTTTTGCAGTAGGTTATCTATTTATACCGTCAAGAATTCAGAATTCAAACTGTAGTGTCACGAATTTGTGATGATGATTTCAAACAAAGGTTGATGTTGATTATATGAAAGCAAATTTTTCTATTGAAAATTTGTTGGTTATATGCAGAGTAGAAAAACTCCAATGGAATTTGCAAAGGAGTTGGTGAATGAAGGGAATCAATACAATGGATTTAATTTGATATTAGCAGATACTCAAAATAAATCAATGGTGTATATATCAAACAGGCCCAAGGGAGAGCCCATGGTTATACAAGAAGTCCATCCAGGTGTTCATGTGCTCTCCAATGCAAAGCTGGACTCTCCTTGGCCCAAGGTCAGTAGGTTCGTTTGGTTAGCGGGATAAGGATATTAATCGTAAAAATAGCACGGGCTAGCTAATTTTTTGATCGGTCATTCAAAAATAGTCAGCACTTACTAAGTCATTGAAAAATAACTACTATTTTGCTGCAACAGAGACCGGTGCACGTGTGTATGAACTTCCAGCATATTATGTTGGAACTCCAACATACGGAAAGTTACAAGTTACACCATAATATACTGGAGATTCGAGCACCTGTGTATGAACTTCCAGTATATTATGCTGGACTGGTATACCTTGCTGGAACTCCAGTATATTATACTAGAGTATTTTTCGATTTTGAACAGTATTTTCGTTCAGATTTATCTTTACATGAAAAATGACTAAATTTCGGTTACTTTTGAAATTGTGGCTATTTTTGAATGACCACTTGTAAATCCGGCTATTTTTTAATTTCTCTCCTTTTAATCCCGGGGTGGAATAAAGGACAGTCCAGTACATAATGTATTCCATAGGGAAGGGCCGCGCCCCAAGGGGTGTGATGTAGACAACCCACCCTAATGCAAGCATTGGTGACTGCTTTTACGGCTCGAACTCATGACCTATAGGTCACACAGGAAATAATTTTATCGTTGCTCCAAGAATCCGATATGGAATATAAGATTGTCTTAGTTAGCGGCAGGATAAACTGTTTACCAAAATGGTAAGATTAACTACCCTATATAATTTTAAGTTTATTTTGTGCTGTTGGTTGTTTATTTCAGGCTCAAAGATTGAAGTTGAGTTTTAAAACAATGCTTGATGTATACAAAGCAAGTGAAAATTGCATTTGCGTCAAAGAGATGATGGAGAAGTTGATGAGAGACATAACCAAAGCTGAAAAAGGCAAATTACCTTGTATTTGCTCTCTGGATTGGGAGTTAGGACTTAGCTCCATATTTGTCAAAGTAGACACTCCACTGGTAATCTTCTTTTGGAAATTAAATAACCAATTTTCTTTAGACAAGATGGGCTACTCTGATGGTAAACACCCTTATTTCCAACCAAGAGGTTGTGAGTTCGAGTCACTCCAAGAGCAAGGTGGGGAGTTTTTGGAGGGAAGGATGCCGAGGGTCTATTGGAAACAGCCTCTCTACCCTAGGGTAGGGGTAAGGTCTGCGTACACACTACCCTCCCCAGACTCCACTTGTGGGATTATACTGGGTTGTTGTTTGTTTTTTTTGTTGTTCTTTAGTCTAATTACGACCAGGAGTCACGGGTTTAAGCCGTGGAAACAATCTCTTGCAGAAATGTAGGGTAAGGTTATATTCCGACCCTTCTCCCGAACCTTGCGCATAGCGTAAGCTTAGTGCACCGGACAGCCCTGCCTGATCTTTAGTCTAAAAATATTTTCATAACCTTTTTCTTGTTGTGGTATAAATACATAGGGATGTTATGGCACTAGAAGTACAACAGCATTGACAATTGAAGTGGGAGGACAAATAAGATTTCATGAAATGTACCTTGAGAAGAATTTGTGGAAAGAGCAGATTGTTAGCTATTGGATTGAAAAGCTCCAACTGCAATAGACTGTTGGATTTCATATTTTTGTTAGACAATTGGATGTTGAAATATGTTATTATATTCACATGTTTTCTATTCAATTCAAAATAAGATCAAATGAATATTGTCTTTGTATTGAATTTGCAATTTCTCTTTCATTTTTTTGAGATATTATTATCTATACTTGTTATAAGGGAAGGTTAACTGTTCTACAATGATCAATTCTGTGCATGTAAAACCGTGAAAATTATGTTCTCCTTCAAGTATGTGTGAAGAAAATCAAAGCTTCTTTTGAAACATTTGACTCTAAGCATTTTGCTGTTCTAAATCAGCATCCATATGTTGTATGCAAATAGAATTTTTACACAAACAGTCAGTCGAATTCAATGTGTTTTGTTTCTAATACACATATTATACATGATTATACACGTATTATATATTCGTCGGCTATTTTTATATCAAGCAGTTGAGTGAACGACTATTTTTAGTTTAAGAAAAGGAGAACGAAGAAGAGGAGGAGGTGGAGAAAGAGGTCCGGAGGAGGAAGCGAGAGAAGAAAGGAGGAGAAGAAGAAAGAAATGTGAACAAGAAGTGAAAGGTTTTTTCCCATCCGGCTAAAATGTAAATACTGTATAATAACTGGTTATGTCTTAAATAGCGTGAGTAAAAGTGGTATTATCTGCAAATACGGGATCTATACAAAAATAACCGATCATATTAATTTTTTTTAATATATAAATTATATTATACATTCACGAGCTATTTTTAGTTTAAATGATAGGGCGAGCCGCTATTTGGGTTAATTCTTCTTTTATTATCATTCAGTTAAAATTTACAAGTACTACTGTTTAATTTTTAAGCAAAAGGAGAAGAATAAAAAAAAATCACCCTTTTTTACAGGGAAGGCTAAAGCCGTGGATTACACCCCGTGAGAGCTCTATTTTACAAACATACTCCCTTTTAATCTCTCCCATACCTTCATATCAAAGTTGAGAATGATCGACTTAAGGATTAAAATAATAGCGCAACGTCGTTCTAAAATTCAGAACTTATAAGGTTAAAATCCTAACTCCGCCTTTGCACCATACCCAACAAAAATTCCATGACCTCTTTTGGCTCACGTACAGAGTATAAAGCCTTGGTGTCTTTTGGAGTAGCAGATACGACTATTGGAAAACCTTGTCCCATTTTCCTTAATACCTGCAGGAATTAATTCAAAGGAAAATTCTTAAAAAAGAAATATAAATTGTATATACTTACTTTTCTTTTAGAGTAAGAAATTGATGTCACATCATGCAAAAAATCAGATGTTTTAATTTTCATACACGAAATCCGTTACAACAATAATATACACAGTGTGATTCGATCCACAAGTGAGGTTTGGGGTGTTAAGATGTATACAAACCTCACCGCTACACGTCGGCACAAGAAAAGCATTTTCAAACATGTTTGAAAAATACAACAAATGCAGGAAATATAGAGGAGTTATTTATTAGTACATTGAAAGCGTCTTCATCAGTTCGATCATCTCCAATGTATATTGGAAAAACATCATCTGAACATCCAAATCCAAGATTTTCAATGAAATATTCCAGGGCGTGACCTTTATTCCACCCAATATTTGGTCGTATCTCAAACACCTATTCATAAAATATTCGATTAGTTTATTATTATTGAATTTCAAAGAAGAAATTAAATGACACTGAAATTAAGAAGATTACCTTCTTGCCTTTTGATACACGAAAGTTTTGGTATTCTTTTAATATAACGGAAATGATATTCTCAAGTGAACCAAGGTCCTGCAATTTGGATTTAATATATTTAAGATTTAATATATACGTATACAAATTAGGTATTTTTTATCTGTATATGTAGATAATTACTTCTCACTCTCACTCTCACATACTGGTATTCAAGTTATCATATTATAGATGACTTACATGCAGTTAATTTTTAAATTTGATTGTATAAAAGAGTTTACAATAAACATGAATAAACTTAAACTTTGACTATATACCCGTAAATGATTTTGGTATTAATTATTAATCTTGTTAATGCAAAATTAAAGGTCTCTGTGTGGTCTCTTTTCTTTCATTACTTCTTTGTCTTTTGTGAAAGGCAAAGAGTCGGTTTGGATATAAAAATTTGTTCCCTTTTTTCCTCCAAAAATTCACTTTTTTTTCGAAATCAGCGTTTGTTCATAAAATTTCTATTTTCACTTGAAGATGCATTTTGGAAAGTTTCAAAATTTTTAAAAACTCCAAAAAGTTGTTTTTTAAATTTTCACTCAAATCGCTCACAATACTTCAAAACTAACCAAACTGAAATTTATGTTCAAATACAACTCTAAATTTCAAAATCATTTTCACTGAAAAAAAGTTTCACCATTTTTTGAAATTTTACAATTCTTATGTCCAAACGCCTACAAAGTGTCCATCATCTCGGTGGTGAAAGTTTTTTCCTACTCTTTATATTGAATTGCTCTTTATTAGGCTTGTAAAGAGTAATAAAAGGGAGTGATCTCGCACACTTAAGAAATTGACTTTAAAGGCAAAACGAGTCGATCTGCCCCTGCAGGCGAGATATACGTGAGGCCTATTCGATTTAAGGTTTATGTAATAAAACAGACCTTAGCGTGAACATGTCTGTAGTGTATAGAAATGCAAAATTTGTTGTCTTCAATGTTAACGCCCTTGATACCTTTAGTTCTCTCACTCAAGAGATTAAGAACCTAATTGAAACACATGGAAAAAAAGTTAGACGAAATAAAAAAATCAATTGCTGAAAAGAAACTTCAATGCTCATACCCAAAAAAAAAAAAATTAGTTACATTTTTTAATTCTAATTTGTGTATATCGTAGTATCTGCAACCTCCATGCAGGGGCAGATGCAGCCTATCGTCTACGGATTCAACTGAATCTAAAAATTTCGATAGAGAGTATAAATTTAAGTGTAAAATAACCTACTAAAATCTCAACAAGTATTAGATATGAATCACAATAACAATAACAATACAATAAATTCAATATTAAAATGTTAAATCTATTAAATTTAAATTTTAGATCCGCCTCGAACTCCATGCATCCATACCTTAAGTTTTTCAGGCAAAAACTCTTTCGCAGGTTGGTGAAGAACAACTTCGTTATCCTAAAAATTCGAAATACATAAAAATTCGAGAGACTTAACGATCTTAAAGTTTCACATAATATACACATATTATTAGAAATATAATACAGAAAAAATAACGGACCATATCATCAAAATTTGTTGTTTGATTCAACGGAACTTCAATATCTAATCCATGACTACCAGCATAATAAACATTGTTCAATTGTACAAAATCTTGTACCTAAAAACAAAAGAAAAAGAAGAATAAGAAAGCGTAAGTAGGATTAATAATAATTTATAACTTGACTTAATTCATTATTTTCGGTTTAATTTAATATAAATACGCACCTTTTCTCGTCGCCGTCCACTAATTATTGCAGTAGGATAGCGATTAGCAACTTCACGTAGCACCGTTCTCATCTGAAATTTATATAAAAGGCAGTCTGGCACATAAGGCATCTCGCCTTCACGCAAGATTTGAGCGAGGGTCACACATAAAGGGTGTGACGTAAACAATCTAACCTAATGCAATCATTAACGGTTTGAACACGTACCATATAGGTCACACCGAGATAATTTTACCATATAGTGCACTATGAATTATTTAAATGTCTTAGTCTGATTAGCACGAATATTGATTAACCAATGTTTTGAGACAATTTAGTACCAAAATAAGAAAAGTAAATTAAAATTGAGAGTGTTTAATTATACCTTATCAGTCATAAAAGCTTCTTCAGGATTTGGTACAATATCAGACAAGGTGCCATCATAATCCAAGAAGATTATTATCTTTCTCCCTTTTGCTATGCTCATCATTTCTTCTAATTTATCCAAAGCAGAAGGATGCTCCATCTGTATATAAATTATCAACAAAACATTATGCAATTAATAACTACAATAAACAATAATAACAAATATAGTATAATCCCATAGAGCAGGGTCTAGGAAGGATAAGTATACGCAGATTTTACTCCTATTTTGTGAAAGTAGAGAGATTGTTTCAGATAGACCCGACTCAAAAAATAAAATAAAAAAGAAACAACAAGCAGTACAACAACAACAAGATAAGAAACGATAAGATTAACATGACGATACGAGGCTAAGAAACACCATGATAAGAAATAACAAGAAGATAATATGATAGAATTCGAGAAAACAACTTATAGTAAAAGAAACCTGTATATAAGAAACCAATAGTGGCTAGGACAGCTCCGGAGATTCTATGAGAAATTAAATATATCGAAGTAAGTAAGGTTGATTGGGGTGGGTCAGTAGAGAATAGGAGATCAACTTCAGGATGAGAAATGATTGCAGAAAAAGTATCTTGGCGAAGATAAAAGAGTTCGACACCAGAAAACCCTGAAACAAAGCCCGTATTCTTCCTAGAAGATACAAAAATACGAGACTAATACTAATGTTTAATATTACTCAACAAATTAGTTTCAAACATCTTTCAGCTTCACAAGTTCTAAAAATTCAAATTTAATTAACCAAAGTTTACTAAAAACACATAATCAAATAAGTATCTTCAGCTTAATTTAGATAAAGATCAGAAATGGGCTTACCAGCCAAGAAGTGTACTCAATTGAGAAAGCATTTTCTCCTTCAATCGATGAGAGCCTTGACAATCCCATATCTTCGATTAATGTCTGAAACAAATATATATTTAATCTCAATATTATAAGAAAATGTTATTAAAAAACCTGCATGTAGATTACCTCAACTGAAATTTTATAACTTCCAAATGCAGGAAAATCACATTAATATAAATTTATCAAATTTGGAAAGGAGTAGTAGAATAATAGGGTTCTACAAACAAAGATATATGTACTCAAGGGTGGAGTTAGAAAGCGAGGCATGTATTCGGCTGAACTTAGTAGTTTTAGCCAAAACTCTATATTTTAGTTAAGAAATCCACTAAATGCAGTCAACCTTCTGTATAAAAGTCTCGTTTATTTCGAATACTTTTGGATGTTATATAGGGAGGTCTGGCTGTATATACAAAAATTAAATTTAGAATCCAGTTTTTAACACGTGATATATCTATCCTCAAATATAAAACTATTATAGTTCAAATTCTACCTTCTGCTTTTGCATATATAGCATGCTAAATAGGGTTAATATATTTCGCTAAGAGGATTAAAAATATATAACGCTAAATAATGTGCCTAAAACCCTATATCTAGCCTTTAACGTACAAGAATAAAATTTATATTTAGGCTCGTGTCTATTTTAATAGTGTAGCAAAGCTCCTCTGACCTATCCTTCTATAACTTACTAATTTTGGTAAAGTTAAGTAGTTCTAGTAGCTTCTATTTCTAAATATATTTATTTCATAAACTAATTCAGATTCGCGTTTCGTAAAACTTACCACAGAGGAAACGTTCTTTATCAAGAGTTTTTTCATTTCCAAAGCTCGAAAATTATTGGTGTGATGATAATACCAGATATCTTCTTGTTCTTTGGTCTTCACAGACAATGGCGGAGTCTTCGCTAGAAAATCACACTGTATAGCTCGATAAATTTTGTTAATATGTATATATACTATATAGTGACACCCTTTCAGTTCTTGGTGAGTTTGTTTCTTTATATTTTGACTTCTCTTAATAAAAATCCTGAATCGACCATTGTTCATAAGACATGTGCAAAAAGTGGTAAAATGATCTGTACTAACTTGACAATTTAACCAAAACCAATGTTGCTTAGCCAAAGTTTGTGTTCAAATACAAGGAAATGATTAAATACAAAGAGTAAGAAGAAGAAGAAGAAAAAAATACCTTATAGGTAGTGTTTATAGAGAGGGAATAAATTCTTGATTTCTTTCTTTTGACATGGATTCTTGTCTATTTTCTCTTGTCGGAGGAGAGGGAGTAAATGAAGGAAGAGTTTGAACCTATATATAAGAATTAAGAAGGAGAAAAGAAGTACTTTAATTTCTTTATTTTAATAGTCAAAATTAATTAAGTCTAGATTTAGCAATTTTCTCAATCGACAGCCGTATAATCAAGCAAAATATAAAAATAAATATTCGAGGGAGGGAACAAGAGGGATCCACTGAAGAAGATCCTTCTCCTTCCCTTTTTTCGGAAGAAAGGTGGGATCCGGACAAAATCGATGAAACGGAAGAAATCCGAGTGAATGGAAAGGACAAAATAAAGGAGATCCCCTTTTCCTCTCATCCTCCCCCGGTTCTGGTTCAGGAAAGGGTCAACGCAAGGATCTTATTTCGAAGTAATCTCTGGAGTAATTTAGTTTGTAATCTCATGAATCCCACTGCTTGTTTTTATTTGACGTGTTAAAAATATTACACAATCAATTATAAGGTAACAATTACTATTTCTAGTTGGTAAATTGAATTCTTACCATAACTTAAGCTATATTAATAGTATTAAAAAAATCTTTAATAATCCTCTATTTTACTGGACGATTCTTCACTAATATTATTTAGCAGTCGAGTTTGCAGTTTGTGAATGATCTATATTATGTCTTCATTTTTGTCATATCAATGTTTACCATGCTAATTATATTCTGAAAATATTACTCTTTCTGTCCTAATTTATTTGTCCCAATTTTTTTTTTTTTTTTGTCAGTATCAAAAAGAATGTTATACTTTGTTATTTTGGAAATATTTTAACTTTAAATTTCCTACTTTACCTTTAATGAAATGATCTATAGTCACATAATATATATATAGCCTTTTTAAATTACAAGTTTCAAAAGCTTTTATTTTTTGTTAAATTCCTTAGCGTTCAAACACCGACACATAAATTGAAGGAGAAAGTAGCATTTATGTTGGAATATTATATTTGTACACGGGGTGGATCTGGAGCATGAAGGTCGGGTTCATTGGAACTCAGTAGCGTTTGTTCATGCCTTTTATATATATTAAAAAAGTTATTAAATATCTATAAGTATAATATTGTGAAACCATAAATTATTGTATATTAACTTGAGATCGCTGTAGGAATCCGTTGACTTTAAATTCTGAATCCTCCTCGATCTGTTTGTACATGGATCCGGTCGGGCGGCATTAATAATTATACGAGGTGCTGATAGAAAAACGCATATGTCTTTTATATTTGATACTCCCTCCGGTCCAAAATAAGTGATTTTTTGGATGTTTTCACACGGATAAAGAAATTCACCTTTTGACATTAATTAGCAATGAAATTGACAATATTAACATTTATTATCTCACATAATATTCCTAACACATATTCCAACACTATTTACTCCAACGATAATGTAGGAAAAAAATAATTAATTCATTCTTAAAATCTAAAAAAATTACTTATTTTGAACCACACAAAAAATATCAAAAAATCACTTATATTAGATAGGAAGAAGTATATATTTCTTGATTTTTTTTTCTATTTGATTCTTTCTTCGCAGAGAAGTAAATGTGAAGACTGCCACATGTTAACAATGGAACTTCAGTCTACTTTCTAATATTAATGATCTCTTTATCATCTTCTCCGACTTTATGAAACTTATGTGTACTTTAATTATACAATATTACAAATTTAATACTTCATTCGGTCTAAAATAAGTGAATTTTTTAGTTATTTTTATACAGATTAATAAATTTACATTTTAATATTAATCAGCAATAAAATTGACCATATTAATTTTTACTATTCCACATAAATACTCTTAACACATATTCCAATACTATTTACTTCAAAGGCAATGTAGGAAAAAAAAATTAATTCATTCTCAAAATCTGAAAAAAATCACTTATTTGAACCGGAGGGAGTAGAAGTTATATTCAAGCAGGTGTAAGATTTTTTAATATCATCATATCAACTAGTGGATGTATACAGGTAAAGAAAAAATTAAATGTGAGATTTGTAATATTGTAAATAAGATAAACGGGGGATATCTCGATCGGGGGAGAGAATGGGGAAATACCATATGACCCAATATATCTGACAAGTCGCACTATACGTCAACCCAAGATGCATCTTCCTCTCCAGGACTTCGGAAAGGAACTTTTGGAACACCAATAGGCATTAAATGAAAGAAAGAACTAAATACTATATTTCACTTTGAGGTGGAAACGTAACAATTTCTTTTTTTATTGTCTTTATAATATTCCTATTAGTTTTTATCGTATTTATTTTATCCATAGATTATAAAAATTCATAAAGAAAGACAGAATGAATAAACTCAAATTATTACGAATATGTCTTTCTAATGATAAATAAGTATGGACTCATTCGCTCGTAGAAAATGGGATCAACTCCCCCATTACAATCGATAAAAATAATTTGATAGTACAAAATTTCTTAGACAAACAATGGTATATATAACTTAAACTTTTAAATAATGAAATCTTGAGATCTAGTTGTCTCTAGATATCTATGTCCAAGCACACTTTTGGTATTGATCCCCTCCAGAATTAATAACAAAAATTATACGATCAATGTTCTTAAACCTATTATAATACATTAGTTATCGGATATAAATTAATATACCAGGTTAGTTATAAGTATTTTATAAATATTTACTTATAATTACCTTTTAAGTGCCTTGATTGTGTATTGTTTTTTACATTTTAATACATGTAGCTTAAGTTCTTCTGGTTATTGGTGTTCTTTTAACTTTTTACGAAAAATTCCAGATCCTTAATTAATAATTAATTAATAATGCGCACAATCTATTGTGTTATGATATAAGATAATGTAAATTAATTAAGAAGATATACTTCAATTTGGTTGCTTCTAATAACATTCATTTTATTCCAGAAAAGAGCAACATGAAACAGTGACTAGCTCGTTAATTTATTTAAATTAATGTCAATGTCTCTCGTAAAGAAAGAAGCTATCACCGCCCCATTAGAAGTCTTTTTAGTTTGTGTGATTTAATTTTAGTTCTACACATAAATATGATTACACCAGGATTGGTGAGATGGAAGAAATAACAGCTGATGACAACTGTGTGCATCACAGCTTAATGGGTGATAGAGGTATAGATAACAGTAGTGCAAGTTAGCAGAGATTAATTATGTTAGTTAGCTGCTCGAGTTAGTGATTAGTAGCTAAGTTAATTAGCTTAATGATCAGTAGTATATATAGATAAACATTGTAATATTTCAGTTACTTCCTTAATGCAATTGAGTGCATTCTCTCTCAGAACCGACTTCTCTCTCTCCTTTCTCCTTCTTCTTCGATACTACCTAGAGCTCAAATATCACGTAATAATGACGTGATTTAACATGGTATCAGAGCTTGAGTAGATCAATTGGAGCTCAACTCAATTCTCATTCGTGAGTTTAGAGAGATAGTTTTGTTTCTGAATTGATGGAAGTTTTTCTAGAAGATTTGGAGATCAACAATGGTGACACTAGATATTGATATTCCTAGGCATCCTCTGTTTTTACAGCCGTCAGATAGTCCTAGTAATGTGATCATTTCGATTCAGATGAAAGGAACTGAGAATTATTCAGTTTGGAGCAAAGGGATGGTGATTGCACTGCGAATTGACGGAACTTGCACAAAATGTCAATTCACTCAAGATCTAGAATATTGGGAACGAGTTAATGCAACAGTTCTAACGTGGATAATGAATATTGTTTCGCCGGATTTAATTACTGACATCGTTTATGCTGACAATGCTCATGAAGTTTGGGTAGATTTGGAGGATCGTTTCAACAAAGTTAACGGATCTAGAGTCTATAATCTTCAACGAGAAATATCCACAATTTCCCAAGGTACTTCGAGCATTTCTGTTTATCACTCTGAATTGAAATCTCTGTGGGATGAGTATGGGTCCTTGATTTCATCTCTTCCTGTTACTGCTGGAACAAAGGATTTTATAGAACACCTAGATCAACAGAAGTTTTTTCAATTTCTGATAGGATTGAATGAGTCATATAATGCTATTAGAAGTCAAATTTTATTACAATCCCCATCACCCTCTGTGAGTCGTGCATTTGCAATGTTGATAAATGAGGAAAATCAGAGGAAGGTATGTATGTCTAATTCACAAGTCAATTTAGGAAATGATAGAAGTGATTCCACAGCATTCATGAGTACTAGGGATAATCCAACAAAATTCAAGAGGTTTGGTAATCTGTATTGTGAATATTGTCGCTTTAAGGGCCACAACAAAGATATTTGTTACAAACTCCATGGTTATCCACCTGGTTTTAAGGGAAAAAAGAACCAGCAATACAAACAAGTAAATGCAGTGGTAAAGGATGATAATCATGAACAAGAGAATTCTAAGTACAGGGCTAAGGCTGAAGGACATCAAGGAATGGCTAATTTCTTCACTGAGGAGAAGTAGGGTTAGATAATGAGGCTATTGAACAAGGAGAATTCAGAAGATCACAAGGCTAACATGGCAGGTAAAGAAGTTTCACAATCTTTTGAAAATTGCTAGGATCCTTGGATCATAGATACTGGAGCAACTAATCATATGACTTCAAATCATAATTTGCTGCATGATGTGATTAGTTTGCCTGGACATAAGAAAAGTAATGTGCATCTTCCAAATGGTAAATCTGTTCCAGTCACATATCAAGGTAGTTACAATCTCACAGGAGGTGATACAATTTATGATGTGTTGTGTGTGCCTGAGTTTAAGGATAACTTGTTATCAGTTTCAAAGTTAACAAGGGAGTTGCAGTGCTCAGTGAACTTTTTTCCAACATTCTGTGTGTTCCAGGGCCTATACACTGGGAAGGTGAAGGGGATTGGTAAGGAGAAGGGTGGCCTTTATCTCTTGATCCCAAGGAAGATAGACAGGAATAAGGAAGCATAGAGGATTAAGAGTTGTCTTGTTGCAGAGATGAAGATTGATGTATACACATGGATAAAAGACTGGGACACATACCTGCATTAGTCATGAAGAAGCTGGACTTATTGAAGAATAAAGAGATATCAAGTTGTATTTTTGAAAAGTGTATTGTTTGTCCATTAGCTAGGCAAATAACAAAAACTTTTGTTCTTAGTAATAATAGAGCAGCGGGAAGTTTTCACTTGATACATGTGGATATTTGGGGACCATATAAAGTACCTACATATGATGGAAACATATATTTTCTAACACTTGTGGATGATCATTCAAAGATGATTTGGGTTTTCTTGATGAAATTGAAGAGTGATACAATTGTCTTGTTGAAATCTTTTTTCAAATTAGTACTTTTACAATTTGGGAAGCACATTAAGATGTTGAGAACAGACAATTGTGCAGAATTCTTTAGCACAGAATGTAAAGAATTTTTAGCTGGATAGTGGGGTTGTTCATCAAAGTAGTTTTCCACACTCCACAGCAAAATGGAGTGGCGGAAAGGAGACATAGGCATATTTTGGAAGTTGCAAGGGCTCTAAGGTTTCAAGGGAGCATTCCATTACACTTTTGGGGAGACTGTGTACTCACAACAGTCTATCTCATAAATAGAGTGCCATGCTCAGTTCTAGGAGGAAAATCTCCATATGAAGTCTTTCATAAATCCAAACCAAGTTTGTTACATTTAAGAACAATGGGTTGCTTATGCTATGCTACAGTTACAGAAAAGATTGATAAATTTTTCCCAAGGGAAATAGCAGTTGTTCTTATGGGATACTCTGCATCACAAAAGGGCTATAAGCTCTATGACATCAATGGAAAGAAGTTTTGTGTGAATAAAGATGTGACCTTAAGAGAAGACACTTTTCCTTTTCAGTCCATGAAGAAGTCTAAGGAGTCTCCAACGTTCCTAGAGCTACATGATGATCAATCAGTCCATGAAGCAATTCTAAATCAAAGAGCAACTCAGCATGCAGAAGGATTGCCTAATGAACCTAATACACACACACATGAGGATCATGAACCATAGTTTGATCAAGTTAATGAGAATGCAGTAGTGAAAAATTCTGATCAGCCATCTGAAACTCCACAATATATTGTAGAGTCTGAACAATAACTTAGAAGGTCTACAAGGGGTTCCAGACCTCCATCATGGTTGAAGGATTACATATGCCCATGAGAAACTAGTTCTTCTTCACACTGTGCATATCCATCGACCAATTATCTGAATTATAGATCAATCTCACAAAATTATAAGTTTATTCTAGCTGCTATGTCAGAAGAGGAACCTTCATCCTATATGGAAGTCATGAATGACCCTAGATGGGTTGAGGCTATGAACTCAGAAGTTGATGCCCTTGTTCAAAATAAAAATTGGGAGGTAGTTGGTACACCTAAAGGGAAAGTTCTTATTGGATGCAGATGGGTGTACAAAATAAAGTACAAATCAAATGGTGAGGTTGAGAAATACAAAGCCAAATTAGTTGCCAAAGAGTATAGTCAGCAAGAAGGCCTAGATTACGAAGAGACCTTTTCTCCAGTTGTCAAGATGGTCACAGTGAGGGAAGTCATTGCATTAGCTGTCATTCATCATTGGAATCTTTACCAGATGGATGTCTACAATGCTTTTCTTCAGGGTGATCTGGAAGGGAAGTTTATATGCAGCTACCACCTGGTTTTGGTCGTCAAGGGGGGAATAAGAGTTGTCGACTACTTAAATCCCTTTATGGGATTAAGCAAGCATCAAGACAGTGAAACTTGAAGCTCATAGAGGCTCTTTCACAGGCAGGATTCTCTCAAAGCAAACATGACCATTCTCTTTTCACCTTGAAGAAGAACAACAAGCTGGTTATCATTCTTGTTTATGTTGATGATCTTTTGATCACAGGTGATGATGAGATTCTAATACAAGAAGCAAAATACACACTGCACAAAGCCTTCAAAATAAAAGACTTGGGGTCTTTGAAGTACTTCTTGGGAATAGAAGTAAGTAGATATCAGAAGGGGATATTGTTGTGCCAAAGAAAGTATGCAGTTGAACTAATAGCAGAACTAGGAATAACAGGTTCTAAGCCAGCTGTGACACCAATGGAACAAAACAGAAAGTTGACAACTGTAGAGTATGATGCACATTGTAATCTGAGTGATGATCCTCAACTTACAGATGTGAAGGGGTATCAAAGGCTTATAGGAAAACTCTTATATCTGACTTTGACAAGGCCTGACATTGCCTATACAATGCAGACTTTGAGCCAATTTATGCAGGCTCCTAAGAAGTCACATTTAGAAGCAACACACAGATTGGTGAGATACATTAAGAATGAGCCAGGGCTGGGCATTCTAATGAGAGAAGAAGGTGACATGACTTTGAAGGCTTATAGTGATGCAGATTGGGCTAGTTGTACTAACTTAAGGAAGTCTGTTACATGATATTTGGTGAAGTTTGGTGATTCCTTGATATCATGGAAATCTAAAAAACAGAATACAGTTGCAAGAAGTTCAGCATAGTCAGATTATAGAAGTATGGCACTGACAGTCTCTGAATTGATTTGGTTGTTAGGTGTGTTCAAAGAGTTGGGAGTAGCAATTGTTACTCCTATTCAGCTGTTTACAGATAGAAAATCAACAATGCAAATAGCCCACAATCCAGTATTCCATGAGCGCACGAAACACATAGAGATATATTGTCATTTCATAAAGGAGAAGGTGCAAGAAGGGTTAGTGCATCCCATTTATGTCCCAACAGAGGATCAAGAAGCAGACATATTAACCAAAGGACTTGGCAGCGTGCAGCACTATCGTCTACTGTCCAAGCTAGGTGTTTTGAATGTGTTTACAGCACCTAGCTTGAACGGGGGGGGGGGGGGGGTGTTGATATGGAAGAAATAACAACTGGTGACAGCTGTGTGCATCACAGCTTAGTGGGTGATAGAGGTGTAGGATAACAGTAGTGCAAGTTAGTAGAGTTTAGTTATGTTAGTTAGCTGCTCGAGTTAGTGATTAGTAGCTAAGTTAATTAGCTTAATGATCAGTAGTATATATAGATAAACATTGTAATAATTCAGTTACTTCCTTAATGCAATTGAGTGAATTTTCTCTCAGAACCGATTTCTCTCTCTTTTCTCCTTCTTCGTTGATACTACCTAGAGCTCAAATATCACGTAACAATCACGTGATTTAACAAGGATCGCTCGTTACATCTATAGGGCTTGTGATCGACCTCCTCAATTGTGTATCGATCGAAAGGCAGAGTGACACAACATCCCACTAAGGGAGTGTGTTGTGAACCTGCATGACTTAGTATGGAATTATGGACCAAAAGTGTGCAAGGGAAAATTTCACGGGGGCGCTCTATTTGGTCGCCCCCATTTGACTTATACTCACTTTTTAAAAAAGTTTTAACTTGTACCCACTGTTTAAACAACTTCAGACTTTTTTCTCCTCCTCCTTCTCCTCCTTCGTTTTCTGAATGCTGAAGATTGAGATATTGTTATGCGTTATAGCCTGATGATTCATATATATTTTCTTGTCCCATTATGTTCAGTTTGGTCTTATTCACAAAAATTTAACCTCTTAGATATTGTATCTTTACAGGCATACTGTTTTTTGGTTCTAATTTATCTGTAGTAACTTGTTTTCATGTCGAAAATATTTTTCATTCTTTAATCTTTGAAATGAACAACATCAATCGCTGCCAATCATGATCTATTAAATTCATTGTTGTTTTAGGAATTTAGCTCTAAAAATGCTGAAGTTCAGCAAATATAAACAAAAACTTCAGCTCATAGAATGCTGAAGTTCAGCAAATACAAAACAAACTTCAGCCCTGAAGTTCATCACTAACAGAACAAAACTTCAACTAAAATATGCTGAAGTTCAGCAACTACAGAACAAAGCTTCAGCTAAAACATGCTGAAGTTCAGCAAATACAGAACAAGGCTTCAGCTAAAGCATGCTGAAGTTCAGCAAATACAGAACAAGGCTTCAGCTAAAGCATGCTGAAGTTGAGAAATTACAAACAAAAATTTCAGTTACTAGAATGCTGAAGTTGAGAAATTACAAACAAAAACTTCAGCCAACATATGTTATTGTTTTATTGAACTGAAGTTTTCCATTTGCACTATGAACTGGAGTTTGTGTGATTGCCTTTGCAAGTCAGGCCAAACTTCATGCAAAAATATCTGAAGTTTTGCTACACTTCAGGCAAAAAATTTTGCTACTTCAGGCCCGTATGCCTGAAGTTACGCGAAAAGTTGGTACGCTTGCAATTGTTTTTGCAAAACGAGTATAAGTTAAAACGTTACCCAAAAAGTGGGTATAGATGCAAATGCCCCGATTATCCAATTGGGAGTATTGGGCCTGTAGTTAAATTGAGAAGAGGCCCGATGACTAAATAGTCGAACAAAATGCTAGGATATTATATTTGGGATCCAAGGGGAATACATGGCATGAAAATTATGTTAAGCTTCGGCTTCAAGTCCGTGCTTCTCATCTCCTCTTCTGAATCTATATCTCACCACCTTTCTTCTTAGCTTGCGGTTGTAGTTTCTTTTCTCTTCTCATCTTCAGTTTTGTTTTCTATTGTTCTACCGACACTTGGTTATTGTAATTCTGTTTGCTGGGTTAATACAATCAGTTTGTTTGGGTGTAATATCGGGTTTGTTACAGAGTGGTTATGTCCGACATAACCCCCTTATTCCCGGCATGCTATACATGGTATCCCGAAGGGGGCAAATTAAAAAACTGATTCCACGAGATATACTTGGTTATGTCTATGTCACCCTTATTACTGATGTGCTATGGTATCCTGTAAGGGATAGAAAAAAATTGATTCAACGAGATACGCATGCATGTTGGGATCGCTCTCTCTCGGCTAAGGAAAGAGATATAGAATATATTCATGTATGTAGTTCACTATTTTTTGTGGATCTATCCTATTATTGTTGTAGAAACTGTGTTAAAACGGAAATTAGAAAACTGTTAGAAGAAATAGAAAATCTGTAAACGATAAGAAATATTCCGAGTCCACAATTTCCTTGTGCGTCCTTAAGGAATTTTAACCCCCTCACAAGTTGCCAAGGTAATGGATTAAATCCTCCCAGGATGAAACGGAATAAACCTTCCTGCAATAGTGGCAATACAAACTGCAGGATACCAACGAACTCAAAGAACGGAGCAAAATCACACTTACGAATTTGAGAGAGAGACTGCGAAGTAGAATGTTGTATTTTTCCAGAAGGAAATTCTCAATTTTTCAGTGAGTGAAGAGGAAGCCATGCCTCGAAATTTATAGGCAATTACCAGGATCGATCATTTGACAAATCCGAAGCCGAGTCGAGTAACGACGACGGCGCGAGGGTTCATTCTCTTCAACTCTTTTTAAGAGCTCTAAGAAGTGATCCTATATTTATACACACAAGTGTAGTTGTCTTTCACCAATGTGGTACAAAGTTCATGACAAAGCTCACTTGATTCAAATTTCATTTCCCTTCATTTTATTTCCCACCATTTCCCAATTCACACTCTTAGTCTTTAAAGCCCAATGACTTAAAGTCCAACAATTATTACTTCTCTCTAATTATTAGGTCTTTTGTTGAACATCAACTTATGTGACGCAAATTCAAATTAATTGTTTTAGTGTGGTATCGAATATCGAATATAAAAAAACATATTTTTGGCTGAACGACAAGGATACAGCCATGTAAAATCAACTTTTTGCATGGTGTCTATTTCTCTCCATCTCAAGTTTTCATGATTCCATCTATATATGTATTTCTCCATACCTTTTAGATCTTCAATTCATAATTAGAGATGCAATTAAAGATACACCTTTGTCACTTTTAAACTGTATACACATTAAAATACTTTAGTATAATGTGTGCTTTATTAATACCATAAGTCCACTAACTGAATTATTATAATACATCAATAAAGTAATTGGGACAAATGATTGTCGAATAGTAGCACTTCTAGTTTGTACTTTGTAAGCTCTATATATTAATTCATTTAATCAAATATTCTAATTGTTTTTAGGCTATTTAACTAAATCATCGACGCGTAGTTACTTTTATAATTAACAACAATCTAAAAGAAAGATTGGGATAATTTTTTAATTGTTTTAACTTTTAGCAATCTTAGTTTCCTAAAGTGTCCAATTGTATATACCATCCAGCGATTTGGACAACTAATAAAGTATTTGTGTTAGCTTCAAAGATATCCACGTGGAAACATCCTAACATTTTTTTTTTTTTTTGACTATACTAAAGTTTTAAACCCACAAGAAAATGACCCTTTCATGTGATTTTATAGTTAAATAATTTAACTAACATGATCTTTAAGTTCTCTTTATTAAAGTTCATATCTTTGCAATTAAATTGATTTTATTAGTTAGAAATTGCACAATACAAAAATATTTGTCACTTAAAAGGTAATTACATGATAACTTAGAATAAATGGTAAATAACACGTTATAACAGCTTAAATTATACTGACGATATCCTTAAACCCTTTTTAATATTCAAAACTTAATTAAACTTTTGTTTTGATTCGAAAATTATTGCTGCCAAAAAAAATAATCAAAGAATGAAAATTATTTTTGTATTTATTAAATTTTAATCTTGGTCATTTACCTATTTGAGAGATATTGTATATGCATTTTTATCCATACTGTCACGCATTATGTACTTAATTCTATAAATGACTAATTGCTTATTAATTTTAGTGCAGAGTTGAAATTTTCTAAAACTAAGAAGTCACTTTGTATATACATTTATAACAAAGACTGTTGTTTTTTGTTTTTAATTCGTGATTAAAATAATACTATTCAATTAGGAAAAGCTTGCAATCAAAGTGGAATTACTCCATTGGCGACAGTAGAGATTCATGTGGAAAAAGGATAGCAGCTTTTGATTTGTTTAATTTTAATAGTTATTTTATTATCTAAAGTTAGGTAGATAAGAGATAAAGTGCAGGGTAAAAAGACTTTTTCAAAAAGTGGAATCCATAGTAAGAAATAATAGAGGATTGTTATGTACCGTTTCATAATGCATTATATAGTATTGTATCGTTTAGGTGTATATAGTATTTGGATAGATTATATTATTTTTCGTCGTTTTATACTGTCATGCACCAACAATATAAAGAATATAAACTTGCAATATTATTAAAAAAAAATAAGGTACAAGGTAGAGTTATTATATAAAAAGATGATGGTTGAATTAACTAGAAGAGGAAAAGGCCCCAAAAAAAACCTTAAAACCCCGATGATCAACAGATCACAATTCAATCTTGTCACAAATTTAATTCCCAGTTGTTGTTAAACAATGTTTATAATACAGTGCAATTAATAATAATAATAATAATAATAATAATAATAATAATAATAATAATAATAATAATAATAAGAAGAAGAAGAAGAAGAAGAAGAAGAAGAATATAATAATAAGAATAATTAACGTGCGTCGACCTCGTCAATGGCAGAAAAAAAGTCACGCGATCGTCCTAAAAAGCAACAGATCAAGGTAGATGACAAGATCCCCAAGCTCAAAAACATTGGAAGCACCTCATCTGCAGTCATGGAGTCAATCTCTGGAGCCTCCAAAACACAGATAGGAGGCGGAATATTGTAACGACCCGGTCGGTCGTTTTGAGAGTTAGCGTCCCGATCCCCTAATAACTGCTTTCCCCATGTCTATATCTGCTTTTGGGACTTGTCGGAGCGTTTAGCTGTGAATTTCGGAGAGTTTTGGGACACATCGTCCCTATATATGAGTTTAAGCTTTCGAAATCGGCCGTAGTTGGAACTGTGTGACAACGGGTCCGGAATGGAATTATGTCGACTTTGTTAGATCCGTTAGGTGATTTTGGGGTTAGGAGCGTGTCCGGAATGTGTTTTCGAGGACTGTAGTAGATTTAGGCTTGAATTGATGAAAGTTAGAATTTCGGCGATTTCTGCCGATAGGTGAATTTTTGAATGATATCAGGCCCGGAATGGAATTTCAAGAGTGGTTGTAGGTCCGTAGTGTCGTTTATGACCTGTGTGTAAAATTTGAGGTCGTTCGGATTAGTTTTGACGTGTTTCAGCATCGGTTGTGGATTTTGAAAATTTCATAAGTTCTTAGGCTTGAATCTATGCATAATTGGTAATTTTGATGTTATTTTATGTGTTTTGAAGGCTCGACTAAGTTTGGATAGGGTATTGGGACAGGGATGGTAAGTTCGGTTGAGGTCCCGTGGGCCTCGGGGATGTTTCCGATGCTCAACGGGATGATTTTGGACTTAGAAAACCAGCTGAAACATTGTTGGTTCTGGTGTTTCGCACCTGCGGAAGGGGAGCCGCAGGTAGGGATATGGGCTTCGCATGTGCGGTTTTGGCCAAGGCTAGCCAGGTTCGCAGGTGCAGTCTAGGTTCCGCAGGTGCGGGACCGCAGATGCAGCCCAGTGACCGCAAGTGCGGCCCCAGCTCATTTAGTAATTTTTCGCACCTGCGATGTGTTTTTCCGCAGGTGCAGCCCAAAAGGTCGCAGGTGCGGGATCACTGTGCTGTTCAGACCAAAATTTCGAGGGTTTAAGCCATAATTCATATTTTGAACTTGAGATCTCGGGAAAGTGCGATTTTTGGAGAGATTTTCACCTGGGCAATTTGGGTAAGTAATTCCTACTCGTTTTAGACTAATTTTCATGATTATACACTTAAATCCATCCTTTAATTTCGAAATTTTGGTGGAAAATTGGGGAAAATTTTGGATAAAGTTCTTAGGCCAAGTTTTTGAGTTTTGATCGAGATTTTGGTGTCCGATTCGAGTAATTCTTATATGGTTAGACTCGTGAGTGAATGGGTGTCCGGAATTTATCATTTTTACCCGATTCCGAGACGTGGACCCGAGGGACTTTTTCGGTAATTTTTCTAAATTCGCGTATTAGCTTCGATTTTATTAGTTAGACTAATTCCTTAAAGTTATATTTACATTATGAATTTGAATTTACTAGATTTGGGCCATTCGGAGTCGGGTACTCGTGGCAAGAACGTGGTCTTGAGTTGAGTAGAGCAGTCGAGGTAAGTGACTTGCCTAACTCTGTGTTGTGGACTTCCCTTAGGTTGCTTTGACACTATTTGTTGTATGGGCGCCGTGTACGTGAGGTGAAGAGTACGTACACGGGCCATTGTTGCTAAAATTCCAGTTTTCCTATCCATGCCATAAATCATTTTACTCTTATTTCACTGTTTAACGTGCTACTTGTGTAGTTTAGATTAGAAAGAAGCATGCCTACCCGTTTTACCTAAATTCCATATTTGATACAATGTGCACCATGTTAGATAGTCTTTATCTTGTTCTTGTCTTTGACTTTTTCCTGAACTGTTTAAATACACCTTATCCGGCATTCATTCGCATTACATATTTAAATTGGGACTACGGACGTATTCCGGAAGCTTTCCCCCCTGTATTGAATATTTAAATTGGGACTACGGACGTATTCCGGGAGCTTTCCCCATGTACTGCATACTATTTAAATTGGGATTATGGACATATTCCGGGAGCTTTCCCCCTATACTGCATCTTTATATTTGGAACTACGAGACGTATCCCGGGAGATTCCACTATGTGATACGTTGTGCTGAGCCAAGGGCTCCCTGTTGCTGTTTTAATTCCAGATTATTCATTTTACTGCTTACCTTAGAATTTTATGTCCTTCTGTACTATCTTGAATGTTTTACTTATAAAATCCAGTAGAGCCTTAACCTGACCTCGTCACTACTTGACTGGAGTTAGGCTTGGCACTTACTGGGTACCAATTGTGGTGTACTCATGCCCTTTCCTACACATATTTTTCGTGTGCAGATCCAAGTACCAGTACCCAATTTCGTGTCTAGGGGTCATTGTAGCTGCTACGAGGAGATCGCGAGGTAATTCTGCCGCGTCCGCAGAGTCCATTGAGTCACCTTCCACTCCAAATTTAGATATACTTTTTATGCATTTTCCTTTTCGTTGTATAGAGCTATTTTGATATAGAGCTTGTGGCTTAGAAGTGACATTCCGGGTTTTGTGAATTGTTTCTGTATATGCCGAGTGGCGGTATTGCATTTAATAGATTTTCTTTATTTCGTCTTTATTTTTATTGTTTTCATTGGATATCTTCCGCAAATTTAGGCTTACCTAGTTGTAGAGACTAGGTTCCGTCATGATACCTTTCGGAGGGTAAGTCGGGTCGTGACAAATACTTACTCATATCCAAGTCATCAACAGAAACAAGCAAATCAGAGCTCTATTCCCATGCCAGTGAACTTGAAAGACATCGTAACATCCCCTCCATCTAGGGATGTTACTGTTCCATTAGGCAAGGAGCTGGAAGCTGAAAATCAAGATCCAAAATCAACTGATATTGCATTAGGGAAGAAGAAGGAAGCTGAGAATCAACCATCTGCGCACACAACTGTTTCATTGCCAGAAAACACTAAGGAACCAACATGGGATAGGATCCTTAATGGTAATCGATCAGCTGCTAATGGTATGCCTTTGCAATACATTATTGATGAAGTAGTAGAAGGTGAGCTTGTGGCCAAACTTGACAAATCAGATTTAGATGCTTAAACTTTAAAGTAGAAATGTGCCCTAATCATCTATGCAATTGGGGAAAAGCCAGGGTATAATTACATGTTTCGATATATAAACCACATGTGGAATACAGTTACTATGCCTGAACTCTATTCTCATGATGATGGTTACTACTTTGTTAGGTTTCAATCCATAGCTGACATGAAGAAAATTCTGTGTGAGGGACCTTACACAATCAACAACATGCCCGTGATAATGAAACAATGGAGTCCACAGTTTGATTTTAATGTAGAGTTTTTAACCAAGATTCCTTTTTGGGTTAGATTTCCCAAACTGTCAATGAATTGCTGGGGAGGTAGATCATTGAGTAGAATAGCAAGCACAATGGGGATTCCACTACTTGCAGATAGGGGTGGGCATATATCGGGTAAAACCGATAACCCGAACCGTTAATTATTTATTAGGTAATCGGTATTGGGTTATTGGGTTAACGGTTCGATAACAGGTTAATTATTTTTTATTGCGTTATCGGTTCGGGCTCGGTTTATAATTCTGTTATTGGGTAAAAACTGATAACCCAATAAGAATTAACTAATTTACTAGTTTAACCTTAAGTATATACATACTATACTAGGGTTTCATAATTCCTCTTCAGTTTTCCCTATTCTCATTTCTCATTTCTCAATATTTCCGCCGCACCCCTACCTCTGTACCTCACTATTTCTCCGCTAGTCCGCCTCACCACGGCTCACGCCCTCACCGTCAAGACTCAGGTCGGCGTCACTCGTCAGTCGCATCACGCCCTCACCAATCAGCCCGTCAAGACTCAGGTCGACGTGTAAGTTTTTTAGTTGCTTCATCTTCATCTTTTTCTTAGTTTGTTTTAAAGCATTCTAGCTCATGATATTCCTTTTAGGTGTTGTGATGTGTGTGTGCGCTGCTATTGTTTGAGATCTTGTTCTAATCGTTTGTCTAGTCTTTAAACGTTTTTGGAGATTCTGTTTTATGAGAAATGAAATGGGCTTTGACAAGAATTTGGATGTATAAACGTTGGTACCGCCAGCAACTTTAGTTTCCAAGTTGAGTAATTTAATTCCATATTGATACGTCTGATAAACGTTGGTACCGCCAACAACTTTAGTTTCCAAGTTGAGTAATTTAAAAAGTTGTCATAATTAAATACTGACTAAGAAAGTAAGCTCCTCAGAGCTCAGATTCGTATATGCTAATACTGACTAATACTGACATAATTTAGTTTTCAAGTTGTTTAAGATTTTGTTGCCTTGCTGCTTAATTCCTTTTAAATTTAAACTCACAGTGACACAAACGGATGGTTGAAATTATCATGATTGATAAGGTGATTGGTGAAAATGGAGCTTCTAATTCAAATGCGACAGCACAATCTCAATCAGTTCAATCGACATTAAAGAGACAAAGAAAAAAAAGGTCTCCTGCATGGGAACATTTTGACCAAATTATTGATCCGGAAGAAAATCAAAATGGTGTCTGTAAACATTGCAAAAAAGAACATTTTGCCGATTCAAAAGATAATGGTACGAAATCACTCATTACACATATGTCCAATTGTACAAAAATGCCTTAAGTGTTGCTAAAAATCAATCCAAAATTGGCTTTAAACCTATTCCAGGGGGTAATAAGAGTGATGTAGTTGTTGTTCCATAGAAATTTGATCAAGAACAATGTAGGAAGGCTTTGTGTCGTATGGTGATCGTTGATGAACTTCCTTTCAGATTTGTTGAAAAGGAAGGTTTTATGAAATTTATGAAAGTTTCACAACCTTTTTTTCGAATTTCTTCACGTAGAACTGTGACTCGAGACTGTTTTGATCTTTTCAATGAGGAAAAACGTAAGTTGGTGAAGCTTTTTAAAGATCGAAGAGTATGCCTTACTATTGATACTTGTACTTCCTTACAACGAATAAATTATATGTGTATTACTGCTCATTGGATTGATAGTGAATGGAAAATGCATAAAAGAATTATCAACTTTTGTCCAATTTCTAGTCATAGGGGTGAAGATATGGCAAATAATATTATTAATTATTTGAAAGAGTGGGGGTTACAAAAGATTTTCACTTTCACAGTTGATAATGCTAGTTCAAATGATGTGATGGTGAAGGAGCTTTCTAAGAAGTTAACTAAATGGGGGACCAATTACATGAATGGTAAGCACCTTCATGTGAGGTGTATGGCTCATATTATGAATCTTGTTGTTCATGATGGTATAAAAGAATCAATTATGTCTATTGAACGTATTAGGCAAGCAATGAGATATATCAGGCAGTCTCCTGCTAGGTGGAAAAAGTTTCAGGAATATTGTGATGAAGGAAATCTTTATGTTTGGATGTTCCTACAAGGTGGAATTATACATACTTGATGTTGAACAAGGCTATTGAATATGAGAGTGCAATTTTAGAATATGATGATCATGATATTGGCTTGTCACATCATCTTGAGTTTGTTGATATTGTGGATGGAAGTCCTGCAGGTACACTTTTGAGTAGTGATTGGGATGATGTAAAGAAATTGACAAATTTTCTTGAAATCTTGTATAAGCTTACTTTAAAGGTATCTGGCTCACTCTATGTTACATCAAATCATCATTTTCTTGAAATTTGTGAAGTTGCTAAGTACTTGAAACAATTGATATTAAATGAAGATGTTATTTTGGGTTCAATGACAAAGAAGATGAAGGAGAAATTTGATAAGTATTGGTGTGATCCAGAAAAAATGAACAAGATAATTTTCATTTCATGTGTTTTGGATCCTCGGTACAAGTTCGATTCTGTTAGTTTTGCACTTGCGAAGATGTTTGAAGAGAAAGGGCCAATTATCGCCAAGGCAGTGCATACATACATGACTTCATTGTTTGATGAGTGTGTAAAGTCTCATTCAAAAGATAAAGGTAATCATCCTTCTTCATGTTTATCTAACTATTCATTGGACACAATGAAAACTTCTACTTCATCGCTTTTAGCGAATACTATTAGCGTCCAAAGTGGAGGAGCTTTTGGTTCTTTCTTTGAAGAATTAAAAAGACATAAAGCTGGGATTAGAGGTTCATATTCTAAATCAGAATTGGAAAAATATCTTACAGAAGATGTTGAAAATGAAATAGCAGACTCTAATATATTGCTTTGGTGGAAAGTAAACTCACCTAGATTTCTCATTCTTGCTGAGATGGCTCGGGATGTGTTATCTATTCCTATTTCAAGTGTTGCATCCAAATGTGCATTTAGCACTAGGGGGCGTATTCTTGATTCATTTAGGAGTTCATTGACTCCTAAATTGATGGAAGTTCTAGTGTGCCTTCAAGATTGGCTTCGGAGTGAGCCATTTCCTGTAAGTGTTGAGGAAGATTTAGATATTTTCGAGCAACTAGAACAAGGTAGCAATATTTTAATTTGTTTGATTGTATATTATTTTTATAAATAGTTTATTTAACATTTTTTTTGTTTGACGTGTTAATATATATTCTCATAGATTTTGCCAATCTTGGAAACGAACCCTGCGATGATGATGTGTAGAATCTTAGATAGTTGTGAGTTAAAACTTTGGTAAGTTAATTATTCAACTTATATAACACATAGTATGGTTACAAATATTATTAGACTTAATATTTTTTCTTTTTATGTTTAATAGGTGTAACCATGCCTCGACTTTGTGGTCTCAAAGCTATCTCAGATGTTTGGAGTCACTATGAAAGGATTGAAGAAGGTGATGATGGATGGTGGAAAGTAAGATGTAGTCATTGTCATCTTGTATTACGTTACAATGCACGACAAACTGGTACTAAGTGCTTAATGAAGCACGTTGAGAATTGTTTGGAGCGCAATTTGGTGAAGCATATTAGGATTGAGTAGTTGTTGTGTTATTTACTTGAATTTAAACTATTAGTACTATGTTTGGACTTTGGACTTGTTAATGTGTTTGAACTATTACCATGGACTGTTTGTAGTGTTGAACTATTACTTTGGATGTTCTTTTGGGTTCAATGGCAAAGAACTATTTATGTTGCAACTTTGTTACTGAAAATAAAACAGTTCTATTGTTAACTGTTTCTATTGTTAAAAGTTCTATTAGTTCTGTTTTTTCAGAAGTTGTTAACAGTTCTTAAAATCTGTTTTATGGGTAGTGATTATTACGTTCAGAATTTGTTAACAATTTTATGTTCTTATTTAGTTGATTGGTTTGTTCTATTTGTTGGAAAATACAACTGTGTAGCTGGGCAAGCAAGGTGACTGTTTTGGTTTGTTCTACTGTGTAGCTGGGCAAGCAAGGTGACTGTTGTAGTGTTTTTTGGTGTTGTACCTGTACTTTTGTTACTGTTTTTGGTGTTCCGGCAATGAAAGGGTTCCAAGCATACCCTTTAGGACTAGAAAGAACCCAACCTACTTTTGCCGGTGGAGAAAGAAATGACGACTTCTGTGAATCGTCTCCGGAGATGTTTCTCTTATATGGAATAGATTTCTACAAAGGAACCAAAGGAGACATATCTTGACATTAAAAAAAAAACATAATGTCAAGCTTATTTTGACCTTCAAGATATTAGCTACCTTTAGGACTAGAAACAAGTGTTTGAGAATCATAAGCAGTAAACAACGTTCTTCTGTTAAGTGTTTCTCTTTTTGGTTTGTTCTTTTGTTAAGCATACAACGTTCTTCTGGAAGTTTTATTTATTATCTATTTCTTGACTTTTGGCTCAAGATAATTGAGAACTCGACACTCGACAGTTTTATATATTGCAAAATTATTTTAGTTGTTTTATCTTATCGGGCAAACCGATAACCGAACCGATAATGATCGATAACCGATTAACCGATAACCGATAACCAATATCTTATCATTTTGGTTATCGGGTTATGGTATTTGTAAACCGATAACCGATAGGCAAAACCGATAATATTCATAACTGAACCGAACCAACTGATGCCCACCCCTACTTGCAGATGAGCGCACTAGAATCTCTTATGCCAGAATTCTCATTGAGGTGAATGTCACTAAACCTCTCCCTAGAAAGGTCCCTATTATGGATGACTCAGGCAAGCTGTTTGATCAGTTAGTGGAATATGATTGGAAGCCAGAATACTGTGAGAAGTGCTTTGAAATTGGTCAAGATTGTACAAAGACTCGCAAAGAGGAAGTTAAGAAAGTTCAACAGCCTACAAGAAATAGGCCACAACCTCTGAAGCAGGTGTGAAAGACTACAAGAGTTGTGCTAGCTCCTACACACAATGTTATTCAGGGGCAGACAATGATGCTGAAAGAACAAGGGATTAATACATGTGCTAATGTGAGTAGAGAAGCATAACCAATTCTTGAAGAAGGTCAACAACAAACCCATGACAAAGGGAAGAAAGCTGCAGAAATAAATGACATACCCCCGAACTATGCACAAGCAATTATGTCACCTGGTAAGCAGAGATTATTCCAACAGACAAATGTAGCAGTGATGGCTAATTTTTCAGTACCATCTGCAGGTGGTACATCCAAATCTACCTGATGTCTTGGTTGGTTTGGAACATTAGAGGCACCAACAAACGTTACAATCAAAAAGAGTTGGGTGCCTCTATCAAAGGGATAATATCAAATTAGTTGGTTTAGTAGAAATTAGAGTTAGAAAAGATAGGTTTGATGGCATTGTTAATAGGGTAGTGCCAGGTTGGCAAGCAAGGTTTAACTATGATCATGCTGCTAATGGAAGGGTCTGGATACTATGGGATCCTTCCTACTATGATGTTTCAGTAATATGCCAGTCTACTCAAGCTATGCATTGCAATGTTAGAGGAAGGTTGCATCAACTCAACTGTGGCATGACAATATCATTTATGGGTTTAATACAATTTAGCTGAGAAAGCCTCTATGTGTGCAACTGAAAAACCTTGTTACACAGATCACCAAACCTTGGCTCATTTGAGGAGATTTTAATTCAGTGCTAAATATACAAGACATATCATATGGGAACCCAATAACTAGTAATGAGATGCAAGACTTTACAGACTGCATGCAATGTTTGAACTTATGTGAATTACCTTGGAAGGGGAAATATTATACATGATTTAATAAACAACAAGGTGGAGATAGAGTTTTCAGTAGGATTAATATAGTTATTGGAAATGATGAATGGATGAAACATTTTTTGACATATGGAGGTAGATTATAAATTGTCTTTTATCTCAGATAATGCTCCCATGATGATCACTATAAGGAGAGTTGAATCCAGTGGTAAGATTCCATTAAGTTCTTTAATATTTGGGCTGATCATGAAGACTTTTTATCAACGGTTGATGGAGTTTAGCAGACAAAACTACATTCAGATGCCATGAAAGATATCTTGTGCAAGCTGAAGGTTCTAGGTATGAATTAAAGCAACTTAATAACAATGAGTTCAGGGGAGTAACATATAAGATAGAGCATATCAGAAACAAGCTTCTGGATTCCCAAGAGCAACTGAGCATAGGCTATACTGTGTAGTTGCATCAGAGGAAAAAAAATTACTTGAAGAGCTGGAAAGATGGTCACTAGTAGAGGAAACATCCTTCAAAAGAAATCCAGAGCTAAGTGGATAAAGCTTGGTGATTCTAACACCAAATACTTTTCAACTGTTATGAAGGAGATGAGTCATAAAAAAGTTATTGCAGAATTTACTAATACCTTCGGAGATAGACTCACTGACCAAAAGCAAATCCAGGATGAAATAATTGCCTTCTATAAATCCCTTAAGGAATCAGGATAAGCTCATCTACCTGCAGTCAACAAAGAGATAACGAAATTAGGACATGCCCTCACATATTCTCAGCAAGTGAGCCTCTGTGTCGAGGTCAAGGAACAAGAAATATTCGAAGCATTGTGTGCAATTGGAGATGATAAAGCACCACGTGTTGATGGATACAATGCATTATTTTTCAAAAGAACTTGGGCATTGATCAGACCAGAAGTGTGCCATGCAGTGAAGGATTTCTTTCAAACGAGCAAGCTTTTTGGAGCAATCAATTGCACATCCATCACTGACCCCTAAGGTTCCCCATCCTACAAGTATCAAAGAGTATATACATATAGCTTGTTGAATTGTTCTGTACAAGTTAATTGCCAAAATTCTTGCAAACAGACTGCAAAAAGTTGCTTCAGTTGTGTCAGACACCCAAGTTGGCTTCATTCCTGGCAGGAATGTAGCCGATAATGTCCTACTGGACCATGAGTTAGTTAAGGCTTACTCAAGGAAGAATATTTCTCCAATATGCCTCATTAAAGTGGACTTACATAAAGCCTATGATACAATTGGTTGGAGGTACTTGCACCAAATATTAGAATATTTGGGATTTCCCCTGCAATTTACCAACTGGATCATAGAGTGTGTGCCAATAGTGAACTATACCATTCTCATCAATGAAGAGACAATTAAGCCATTTGACGAAGTTAGAGGGCTTAGACAGGGAGATCCTATGTCCCCGTTCCTCTTTGCCATAGCAATGGAGTATATGAGTAGGAATCTGAAGACACTCAAACTAGACTATCATCCTATGTGTTCTAGATTGGACCTTACTCACTTGAGCTTTGTTGATGATCTTCTTCTGTTCACAGGACGGGATACTACTTCTGTTGTCCTATTGCATCAAAAGTTCAACACTTTTTTCAGAAGCCCCAAGCCTTAAAGCAAATCTAGCCAAAAGCTCCATATATTATAGATGAGTTAGCAATGAACTGAAACATGAGATCCACCAGTCTATAGGGTATAGTCAAGGAGTGCTGCCTTTCAAATACTTGGGCATGCCCCTTGATACTAAGAATCTATCAGTGCTGCAGTGGAAACCCCTTATTGCCAAAATTGTGAGCAGGATTTCGTCATGAACATCAAAGAAATTGTCTTATGAAGGCAAAATTCAGTTAGTCCAAACAATTATTTTTGGCATTCAAGCCTACTGGGCTCAAATCTTTATTATGCCGACTAAAGTCATCAAAGCAATTAAAGCATATTGTAGAAGTTATATATGATCTAGGGTGACCAAAATATTTTTGGTGGCATGGGATAAGATGTGCTCTCCAAAAGTTGTTGGTGGATTGAACTTGAACAATTTGGCTATAAGAAACAAAGCTGCTATCACTAAGACCTGTTGGGAGTTGCCAATCAAGAAGGATAAGTTATGGATCAGACGGATCCATAGCTACTATATCAAAGAGCATGAGTTTATGGACATGGGAGTATCAAAGCAAGCATGTTGGATGGTTCGAAAAGTGTTCGAGGCAAGGGACAAATTGCACTGTACTAACAACTTGTCACAAGGCACAGTTACAAAGTAAGTGTACCTACAATTACTAGGTACATTACCAAAAGTTCTATGGAAATGACTGATGTGTCAAAACAAAGCAACACCAAAAACCATCTTCACCATGTGTTTTCAGGTGCAGAATATTAACAGCTGATACACTGAAGAAATGGGGAATACAGATAGAAGACACTTGTTGTTTCTGCCAACAAAAGCCAAATACATAAGATCACTTATTTGTTGAATGTGAATATGATAAATGTCTATGGAGCATACTCATGAACTTGCTGCACAGTCAGAATCCTCCTATAGACTCATGGGCAACAAATCATCAATGGATATTTATGAAAATTAAGAGCAGATCTCCGTTGGCAAGAGTACTTAAGCTAGTCTATGCAGAGTATATTCATGCATTGTGGATTGAAAGAAATTCTCGGATACACGAGTGTTGCTTACTAATTGTAAATATTAGTACGATATAGATTGTAGAGTATTTTTTCTGCTGGATACTTTCCACTAGCTTGTAAAGTAGACTGAGATGGTCTACTCAGATTTGTAAATGTTACATTGGTGATTAATGAAAAAAGTTTAATTACCAAAAAATATAATAATAATAATAATAATAATAATAATAATAATAATAATAATAATATTAGTTGTATTTGTTATATGCAGACATAAAAAATCCAACGGAGTTGCGAATGTGCCAAAGTGTCAATTGCCAAATGAGTTGGTGAATGAGGGGACGAATACAATTGGGTTTTCTTTTTCAATCATGGCATACATTGAACCTCCTACTAAACAAATAATTAATCTAAATAGTCGTTTACTAAACAACTTAAATTAAAAATAATAGAAGGATATATAATTTAAATATAATCTATATATAATATGTATATAACTGTGTATACTCGGTGTATAATCTATGTGTATCTCTATGAAAAGTAAACAATAAATTTAGCTGGTTATTGTTTAAAGGGATCTTTACACAAATAGTCAGTCATATTCACTGTTTACTTTTTCTCGCCACATACATAGATTACCCATTTATTATACATATATAACACATAAATTATGCTTACATTATACCTCTATCGGTTATTTTTAGTTTAAGCAGTCGGGTGGGCGCTATCTGGGTTAATTCTTCTTGTTTAAGGATCTTACTAAAACAATGGTGTATGTATCAAATAGGCCCAACTCGGAGCGCATGGTCATATAAAGGGCAAAAATTATTTTTAGCCCGCAACATAAATTATTTACTTTTGATAGCCAAAAATATATATAAATTATATATTTTTTTATACACCTATAATATACATAAAAATATAAATATACAAAAAAAATATATTTTTCGGCTATTAATCTGAAAGTGGCTATAAATGTCATTTTACTCGTACAAAAGTCAATGTTAGAGTTCTTGTGCTATCCATTGCAAATCTGGACTATAAGGGTGTTAACCGGGTGGGTCGGGCTGAGCCGGGCCGGATAGGGTAAAAAGTGAACCGCACGGGTTACGAACCGGGCCAGTTACGGGTTGGGTCTTAACGAGTTTAATGGGTTCGGGTTCATCCGGGTAAAAATTAAACCGTAAGTGTTACATGTCAACTAGGCCGGCCCGGGCCGGGTTAGCAGTAAATTAAATTATTTTTTTTATAATTTTTTTTGAATTTGTTATAACTATCGAAAAATATAAAGAAAAAAACAAACTTATAAAAATCGTGTTTGAATAAAGGATGCAAAGACTTTAAAATTCTTATATTTAAATATATCATTAAGAATTTACTTATAATTTGCAAGTTCAAAACTTCAAACTTGCAAATTAAAGATTACTTTTAATACTTCAAATTAAAGTTCAAACTTGCACTTATCATTGCATAATAAATTAATAATACTTCAAATTAATCTAACAAACTAAAACATCAAGCATAAATGCATAATACGTCTAATAATATTAAAATAACACAATTGTCTCATATCAAACGAATTTCTGGTGGACGCTCAAAGACAAATCTTCATATGCCTCCTTAAACAGCATGTGCCCGTGCACTTTGGACGAAGATTTATGATTATACCACAAATCCTGCACTTTACTTTGTAAGCTTCTTCATTTTCTTCTACCACATCAAAGTGTTCACAAACATATGAGCGCACTGTAGAATCACGGGGCATAATTTAACTTGAATGAGAGAATATGAGATTGAGAAATGAGAGATGAGTGAAGAAATGAAGAAGAGGGGAGGGGGGTGGGGTGTATTTATAGTTTTACAATAGGTTAAATTTATAATTTTAAAAAGTGTTAATTTTTTTAAAAAAGGCCCAAAAAGGCCCATTTGTGCAAATCAGCCGTTGGGCAACGGCTCCCTTGGCAGGTGACCGTTGCCAACGGTCCAGTAAACCCCACAAAATTAAAAAAACAAAAAAAAATGTAGCCGTTAAAACCGGTCCGAGCCGGGCTGGTTTAACCGGTAAGTGCACTGTTCACTTTGACCGGATTGAACCGGCCCGGGTAACCAGTAGAAAAAAAGTAAACGGCCCAACTCCCCCTACCCCTTAAATCCAGCCCGCCCGGCCCCCTTTGTACCGGGTCGGTCCAATTCCGATTTCAGTCGATCTGGGCCGGTTCGGAAACGGGCTGACCCGGCCCGTTAGACACCCTTACTGGACTCTCCTTGGCCCAATGTCTATAATTTGATTTACTGCTATCATCAAATTTCATTTTGCTTTGTTTCAAATAATCAGAATTTTTTTGTCATACATAATTTGTATTTTCTCTTCTGTTTTTTGGTTGTTGATTTTAAAATTGTATTAGATGTAAAGAGAGAAAGTGAACAACCTATTTGCTTCAAAGATTTTATAAAAAATATTAAAAATAGCACGTGCTAACCAATTTTTGGATTGATAATTGAAAAATAATTGTGTTTGCAAAATCATGCATTATAAATAGTAACTATTTTGCTGAAACATGAAAAAGTTTCAGCATAATATGTTGGACAATGGAGCTCATGCGCATAAACTTTCAGCATATTGTGTTGGAAGTTGGAACTACAACATACAAAAAGTTCCAGCATAATATGTTAGATTATGGAGCTCCTGCGTATAAACTTCCAGCATATTATGTTGGAACTTCAGCACAGTAAAAAAATTTTCAGCACATTATGGTGGAATCTCATATGTAAAAATTTCGAACTCCAACATAGTATGCTAGATTTTTTCGGGATTTTTAGAGTGTTTTTGTTTAGATTTTATTTTTACATGAAAAAATAGGTAAATTTTGATTACTTTTTAAAACTATGGCTATTTTTCGATTGCCAATTATAAATTTGACTGTTTCTAATTTCCCCCTAAAAATACTTGAGGAGGGACACTGCGGAAATTAAAAAAAGAAGAAGTAAATTACTGTATATTTGAGACTTAGCTCCATGTTTTTTAGGAGATCTTTTCTTTTCTCGTAGCAGCGATTAATTTATAATGTAGTTTATTTCAATAACCTCAAAAGAGCGAAGGGAGTTAAAGTATGGGATAGTTAGTGTAAAAATAATCAAGTTATAATAAATTAAATGATAGATGCAAATGATGCATACAATCAAACTCAAAGAATTTGATTGCATGAAATATTTGGTTAATGTATATGATAATTTATTGGTAACGGTTAACATGTTATAGCATGATACAATGAAGAATAAATGAATTGAATAAATAGGAGGGTAACCAATATCTAAAATATTTTGATAACATTTTTTGCTTGGATAAATATATGTGGATGATATGACGAAGTACAATAACATTTAACAATTTGAATAGAACAATCAATTGCGCTTTAATAAACTAAATTCATTTTGAGAAAAAAGTCGATAATCTCATTTACTATTTTTTCTTCAAATGTGTTTTCTCTTTTGTAGTATAATTGTTTTTCTCTCGTTTGTTAGATATCGAAATTATTATTTTGAAAACAATACAATCAAACTTACACCACCAATGTATTCAAATTAATCATTTTAATACCTTATTAATACTAGTAATAAAAAAAAAGAAAAAACATAGGGGTGGATCTGTAAAGTTTTGATTACCAAGGGAGTACATGGAACAAAATGTACAGTATTATGCTTCAATTTCCTAATCTGGAATTCTAGATCGGGTAAAACCTAGAATAGCAAAATCAGACCCGATTTCTACTCAATTTCACTCTATAGATCTCCAAAATTCTTCATAATTTCACAAACTATTCATGCTTAGCTTCATTTATGCAGGATTAATCTTATACCCGTCGAAACAAATCCAAATTGAACAAAAAACACTATCATCAGCTATATTTTTGTGAATCGGGGTTTTATTTGAGTTTTTGAAGTCTAATGTGTTGATCTGTGAGTTTTGTGCGCGATTGGATTGAAGAAAATGGCGCAAGCAGGACCAAATATGGACCAATTTGAAGCTTATTTTCGTAGAGCGGATTTGGATCAAGATGGAAGAATCAGTGGTGCTGAAGCCGTTGCTTTTTTAAAAGGATCTAATTTACCTCAACCTGTTCTAGCTCAGGTATCCTCAATTTACTTGACTATGTACTTTTCTTTTTGCTGTTGCTATCTTAATGTTTATAGTTGTACTTGTGGTTGAATTGTGTATTGTAATGATCTCAAAGGACTCAAAACAGTTTAATAGATTGTCTGAGCGATATAAATGAACTCAAAGAACACAATTGAATCAATTAAGTGTAAAAAAAATACATTTAGTTGGTAATGTAATTGTAGCATGAATTATAAGGGATTTAATTATTCACCTTATTATAAACCTACTGACCACATTTAGTCAGTAAACTAGTGGAAAAAATGATGCGTAGACTACGATGAAGAATCATGGTGGTTATTGGGTACTTAGTTGAAATGGTAAGATGGACTCCGATCGCCAATTACCAGCAGTGCGCCAGTGCCTCAATAGATTTCAAGAGATAAGTTACTGAAGGTAAGAAGAATGAGGAGAGAGGTCCAGAATGGGGGAAACAGAGATAGAATAGGAGAAAGGTTAAGCGAAAAACGGGAATTGGTTGGCATTCTGATAAGTCATCTGACTTTTTCACTGTGGTGGTTGACTATTTTTTGGTTTGTTAACTGTTTGCCAGGGGTTTATTTACTGTATAATGGTAAGATTTTCTGCAGCTGATGTGTTTAGAATGGTAGGATATTCTAGACAAGTTCTTTCTAGGCAGTAGAGTTTTCTTTCAAGTTACTTTTATGGTGTGATTATGCAGATTTGTTTCTACTTGCAGGAGGACTTGAAGTTTTACTTTTCAATCTCTATATTTCTATAAAATGTTAAGTTAATATATTTCCATTTCTCTCTTTTACTATGCTTTTCGAATGTGTCTTTCCATTTTATAAATCTGACAAGTCTCCTCGGATAATCTAGTTATGACTAGTTCTCTTCAAGTTTCTACAATTTTTACCTCTTCCGTGGTTAATATGATTTCTTCAACTGTGAGTGCACATTGTATTTTTTCAATTGCAGATATGGACACATGCTGACCAGAGCCGTACTGGGTTTCTTAGCCGTCCAGAGTTTTATAATGCTCTAAAACTCGTTACAGTGGCACAGAGTAAACGAGATTTAACGCCAGATATTGTGAAGGCGGCTTTATATGGTCCTGCTTCTGCTAAAATCCCTGCTCCACAGATTAACCTTGCAGCGATCGCTTCTCCCCAGTTAAATTCAGTTGGTGCAGCACCTGCACAACAGATGGGTGCTGGTGTACCAACAGCTTCTCAAAATCACGGCATCAGAGGACAGCTCCCTCCTGCAACTGGTATGAACCAGCAATATCTCACTTCTCAAGCCAGCCACTCAGTGAGGCCACCTGCTCCAACTGCAGCTACTGCATCACGACCCCAGCAATCTCTTGCTGGTATGGATTTCCCCAGGGGTGGTAGTTTGACAGGTCCTGGTCTTCCAAACTCAAACATTTCAAATGACTATCTAGGGAGCAGACAAGCAGCAATATCTACTGGACCTACTATGCAGCCTCCTAATAGAGGAATGAGCCCTTTGATTCCTCCAGTTACGCAAACTCTTCAGGGATCTCTTTCACTACCTTCCATGACAGCAGCTAATACAAAAGTTACTGGTAGTTCTGGAAATGGTTTTGCTTTGGACACAATGTTTGGAGGTGAAACCTTCTCTGCAAGCCAATCTGTACCCAAGAAGTCCTCGTCTACACCAAACTTAAACTTTTCTGTGACTAATGCACCAACCTCTTCAGCTATGGTTCCAATTACCACTGAGTCTCAAACTTCAGCCAAGCCTGACCCCTTTGCTGCATTCAATACTATTACAAGGCAATCTCCTGTGAGTCAGCAGCAAGTAACCCCACCTGTGTCCCAACCTAATCAACAAGTTTCTGGTCAGAATAGTTTGCCAGTTTCATCATCTGGAACTCCAGTGGCATCTGTCCATCCAACTCCAGATCAGTCACAAGTTCCTTGGCCAAAAATGACAAGAGCAGGTGTTCAGAAGTACGCAAAAGTGTTTATGGAGGTGGATTCAGATAGAGATGGAAAAATTTCTGGGCAACAAGCACGAGATTTATTCTTGAACTGGAGACTGCCAAGAGGTAAATTAACTTCTTTTTGCAGTCTGTACTATCTTTTTTTCCCCGCTGACAAGCTAGAATTCTTTATTTCTTTTATCTCTTCTTTTGACTTATCCACTTTCTAGGAACCTTACTCACAACTTAGCTTGTATAACTACGACTACCGCCTGTCGTTTGGCTGAGCATCCGATTCATTCACTGGATTTCATCCTATAAACTTTATTTCAAAACCAAAATTTTCAAAGTTTGAAAGAGTTATTTTTTTCTCGCTTGGACAAGTTTAAAACTAATTCATGCAAATTTGGGGGTCAGAGATTCTTTTGTGTTCTAATCATTCTTTTTCTCGGTCATCTTTGATCTGATACACAACTACAAAGGTAAACATCCTTATTCTTGGTTCATATGCTCTAAATTGGATTGTTGCCACAAATTTCATTGGAGAGTGATCAGAGATGTTTTATATGAGCACCTCAGAACTTTTGGATTATTTTTCCAAATTATACATGTGATACTGATGAAGTGTCTAAAAGGAAAGATTCGTTTTGGAGAATTCTCTAATTTTGAGTTTTTGGAATTTGGATGTCCTGGCCTAGATACAAAATCACTTACTATTTTCGCACTTAATGTTTTTGCTAGATAAGGACTCCAATTTCTTTCCCCTAAAAGCATGCCAAACTGTGTACCTAGTTGTATTTTTTAAGTGTCATTTGGAGCTTGTTGCACATTCGTAAATTTTAATAAATTAGTAATATCATTCTTGGTCTCTGTCAGAGGTCTTGAAGCAGGTGTGGGACTTGGCTGATCAAGATAATGACAGCATGCTCTCTCTGAGGGAGTTTTGTATAGCTCTGTATTTAATGGAACGATATAGGGAAGGCCGCTCTCTTCCATCTACACTACCGAATAGCGTTATGCTTGATGAGACTTTGCTGGCCCTGGCAGGCCCGCCTGTTACTTATGGAAGCACTGGCTGGAGCCCTGCTTCTGGTACTACCTAAACAGCATTTTGAATGTTTTAAGTTTTAACCACTTTGTTAGTATACTGAAACTTTCGTCACTCTTGATATGTTCAGGCTTAAGATCACAAGGATTGCCTGGTGTACAGCCAGTTGCACATCCTGGATTAAGACCTCCTACACAGGGGGCATTCCCTCAGCCTGACCGATCGATGCAATTTAATCAGCAAAACGCTAGAGCAACATCAATGGATAATTCTCATATGGACCGACTAAGTAATGGGGAGCAGAATATGCTGGAGTCAAAGGGAGAAGAGGCAGTTGCAGGAGAGAAAAAGGTATTTTTTCCTTCATTAAGGTAGTTCGACTCCTCTCTGGGTTTTCCTTTAACTGGGTTGCAGTTATCTTGAGTTCTATTCCCCAATACAATTTATCATTTACCTACTGAATGAAAGAAAGATACTGACTACAATTCCCTCGTCCCGAGGGCATTGTTACCCTCAAGATTGTCCCTGAGTAAAATCCAGGCAGGTAGTGATTGTGTGCAGCTAAATGGGGATAGTATTCCTCCTCACGAAAATAAAATCAAACTCTTGACAGTAGTGCGGCCTAGTTCCCCCCTGTCTAGAAACCAAAACGTCTCTAACAAGTAACAACTACTGTTACGTTCTCACAATGCCATTCCATCTGACACATATTCGAGATTCAGTTGATTAAATTGTTACAAATTTAGTCAGCTGATTAGCTATGAAGAAATCTAGGATGCGGACATATACCGGTTAGCAGCCGTTTTGTGATGAAATCTAAGATGCTATCTACTTCATGATACTGCTGTAGTAAACCTAATTCCTTTGTTTGATAAGGATGAAAGCAAAGACAATGTGCTTCTGGATTCCAGGGAGAAGCTTGAATTCTACCGCACAAGAATGCAGGATCTTGTGAGTAGTTGCCGCCTTCAATTTACAGCATTGTCGCATTTCTATTATTTCCAGTTGCTTTTGCTTCACTGTCACCTGCTCTTTACTTTATAATTTATCTGTATATTTTTTTCAATCTCATTCATTTTCTTTTGTTCATTGAGTTTTCCTCCAGGTTTTGTACAAAAGTAGATGCGATAATCGACTTAATGAAATCACTGAAAGGGCATTGGCTGATAAACGTGAGGTACCACTTTAGCCCTTTGATCTCTCTCTCTCTCTCTCACGCGCGCGCACACACACAGACACTCTCTCACTCTCTATTTGAAGTTCATAAATGCACTTTTCCAATCGATGGGTCTTTTAGGCTGAGATGCTCGCAAAAAAATATGAAGAGAAATACAAGCAAGTTGCAGAAATTGCTTCTAAACTGACAATTGAAGAGGCGTCATTTCGTGATACTCAGGTAAAAGTTTGCTCGATATATTCTTTCAAATGTTTACCCTAGTTATATATCCAAGCTCTTTCAATTGTGTACTCGAGTTATATATGCCAGCTCCTTCATAAATCAAAAGATTGAGTTTATCACTCTACGATGCTATACACATAGGAATATACCATTCCTGCTTGCACCTCAATGAGTAAACTTCTTCCTGGTTCCTTCTAATTTTCAAATGCTTAATTGTAAATCTTGCTTGTTTATGGGCTTTTTCTGGCTTCTCATTTGTTTTACATATGCCTCTGTGGATTATGTATTCTTGCAAGTATTAGCGCTTGTTGGTTTGTTGGAGCATATGAGTTTTCATTTTCTTTGTGATAAATTCCTTTATTCAGGAGAGGAAGCTGGAGTTACAACAAGCAATCATTAAAATGGAACAAGGTGGCAGCGCTGATGGTATTCTTCAGGTGAAGATAACAGTACTTACTAATTTGATTTCTCCGGTAAAATATAGGGAAACATAAGTTTTCTTAGGAACTTATGCTATGCTTTTGCCGCTTTTGGTTTTCTAGGTCCGTGCTGATCGCGTACAACATGATCTTGAGGAGCTTCTGAAGGCCCTGGCTGATCGTTGCAAGAAACATGAGCTTAATATTAAGTCAACTGCATTAATTGAACTCCCCCCTGGTAAGTTGTTTTTCCCTTGTTTTACTGCGTCTTGTCAGTTTGTTCCCTTTTGTTTTGTTTCTGCTGCTCCTACTGAGTCTCTTTTCTTCTCTGAACATCCTACTCTGGGTAAGAGGTCAATCCAACCAATTTCATCTGCATATTGTGTAGAATGTCACTTGATTTTTGAGGTCTTCTGTTTTCTGTGTTTGTTACTCATATAATATAATTGGAACTCATTCTTCCTCAAGTGCTGCAGTTATTATTGAAAACTGATTTGATTGAATATGTTTCAATGGGTTTTCAATTTATTGTGTTAATATTGTTTATTAAATCTTGTTCTTGGAAATTTGATGATAGCTGATTAATTTTAAATTATTTGCATCGCAGTTGTTTATTATATTTTCCATCTAACTTCTTTTTCCTCTTTGGTCCGGTATGATCTTCTCAAGGCTGGCAACCTGGTATTCCGGAGATATCAGCTGTTTGGGATGAAGATTGGGATAAATTCGAAGACGAAGGTTTCCTTTCTTGAATATATCCCTTTATTTTTCCCCGTTCTTCATCTGTTGTCTTTCTGACAACATTGTTGAATTAGTTGGAAAATGTCTGACGCATGTGCATCCCTATGTCACTTTCTGCAGGATTTTCTTTTGATGTAGCTGTGCCTGCAAATTCCAAATCCACATCTAATCAGAAGGAAAGTTCTCCACTTCAAGGAGATTCCCCTGATTCCGTGTCAAATGCTGATACCAAGTCAGACAACTATTCTGCTAAAGGAAATAATAACAATTTTGAGACTGATTTGATGTATATGCATAGCGACGAGGAGTCAAAAAGTCCACAGGGCAGTCCAAGAGAACCGACAGCATTTGATAGTCCATCCGGTGAATACTCTGATAACCATTTCGGCAAGAGCTTTAAAACCGAATCTGAAACTGATAGGTATAATTTGGTTATTTCGTGCAATATATTCCATCTTCTGTATCCCTACTTGTGCACAGGTCTATAGTTAGTTCATTAATGTCTTCTTCTTCCCTTTCATTGGGTAAACAGATTTGATGAACCTGGCTGGGGTACGTTTGACAATAATGATGATGTGGATTCTGTTTGGGGTTTCAATGCTAAGGTTAGTTGGTAACCCCTTACTTACATTTACTCCTGTTCTAGTGTTATTAGATGTCGCCTTCTTGTTATGTGCAAGGATGTGCAAGTGCTGACTATTCCACTGGAATAATCTGCTGTATAAGTAATCTGAGCTAAACAGTTGCCTAAAAGTTTATAGCAAAGCGGAATGCTACCTCCTTTTACCAAGTTACTAATATTGTGTGCAATAACATCATCCTATGAATAAAACAAGATAATCCTAGTTTATCTTTTATACAGAACTTTTTCTTCCGTTCCCCTTTATTATTTGTTTAGTTTTGAGTTTTCCATTTCAATAGTTGCATTTTGTATCTTGGTCGCCCAATTAAGAAAATTACTGCTTCGCCCGATATCATCTTCAAGTGCACTGCTGGATTTTGCTTTTTAGATATTTCCATATGTTGATGATGATAGAGTGCTAGTCTGCTCTATGTTGCAAAGTCTCCCCATACATTGGCTAATTATTATCCTGCAGGAGTCGGATCATGTCAAACATGGAGAGAAGCATTTCTTTGACTCAACTGATTTCGGTGCAAGTCCAATAAGAACAGAATCTCCTGGGGCTGAAAGTAGATACCAGAAGAATAGCCCATTTACCTTTGAGGATTCAGTTCCTGGGTCACCACTTTCAAGAGCAGGAAATTCTCCGAGGTATAGTGTAGGATCAAAGGATCCTTTCTTTGATAGTTTCTCAAGGTATGATTCCTTCAGTACACATGATCATGGATCTTCTCCACGAAAGGAGACTCTCACGAGGTTCGACTCCATAAGTAGTACCAGTGGTTTTGATCATAGTCGAGGATACTCATTTGACGACTCTGATCCATTTGGTTCCAGCGGCCCATTTAAGGTCTCATCTGAGAGTCAGAATGCAAAAAAAAGTTCAGATCATTGGAGTTCTTTCTAGCTCGCGGCCATGATTTGTTGTATTTGATTACCACTGGGCCATTATTCCTCAGTGTTTTCCGTGCCATCTATTTGCGTTTACGTGTGTTGTATAGCCTAGGAGAGATAAAATCTTGATAAGATACAGTTTGTATTGGTTTTGTTCCAAGAATTGCGGTGTAGTCTGGTCTTTATGTCAGAATTTATTTTATTTTTTGGGGTTTGAGTTCATTCTTAGTCTATCTTCTTCTGCTTTTAGGGGAAGAGATAAAGGGAAAATGAGAAAGGGAAGGGGACAAATGGTTTGGGTTTTGGAATTCATTTTTCGCTGGTGTACTGTAAAAAACTGCAACATATTTGTATCACAATTTTCGTCTGATATTCTTGCTGTATCAATTTTGCCACTCAATTTTCTTTTTAAAACTGCTTATGGGTCGTTAAGTTTCATTCGGTCATTCTTTTGTGTTTGGAATTGTTGTGTCCTTTATGTTACAGCACTCTAAGGTGTCGTTTGGTTTGATTACGGCTTATGCCGTGATAAGTTATGTTGGGATTAGTTATCTTGGTATTATTTTTTATCCATAGTTTGGTATGTTGTATTAAAAATGACAATTGCATAATTTCTAAGAAAGTATAAGTTGTTCTGGCACTAATTACCCCACCATGTATAAGTTATTATAGTACTAATTTTAATTCCCGGATAACTTACACCAGGTTTTTCTAACCAAATAAAGTATTAAGGTGATATTAAATTTTTATACCAGCACTATACCTTTTTATACCGCATACCAAATGACCCCTAGATGTATAATATATCTTTTTCGTCTTTTTTGTTTTCTTGAGTCGAGGGTCTACTGGAAAGCCTTTCTACTTCATAAGACAGGAGTAAGGTCTGCGACACACCATCCTCCCAAATCCCTTACTTTTGGAATTTTACTGGGCGATTGTTCTAAGTGTTAATCTGCCTAATTCAATTATGCCAAAACGATAACCTCCTTACTCCTTAGCCATAACTTTTTAGAGAATCAAATGAATTGCGCAAGCTTGTAACTTTTTATTTTTCCTTTTCACGTATTTCTATCAACTTTTTTCGACAAAGACACCAAATAATGTAGTAAAGTCAGACTTCTCTTTAACAATTTTGATATTTTCTTAGTTTTTATACGTTTTCATGGCTTTTATAATGAATAATGATTAGACACTTGTAACAATATTTGTCATTTAAATATTATTTGACTATTATAGAAAAAATTATTCAAAAAATTAATTTTTCCTTTTTTTTTTAGTGCAACACATAATTTTTTTTATTCAACTTAAAAATCTCAAGCTAATAACTTCTTATTCTACCTTTTCACGTTTTTATATTAATCTAGTCCGACAAACACCAAAAAATATAGTACATCTTTCCTCTTTAATAGTAAAATATTTAGTAAATATATTTTTTCCAACAATATCAAAGGTAACATATTGCAAACACATGAGAGACTAGGTAATTCAAATGCTTATTTTCTAACATTTATTTATTGCAAACACATGAGAGACTAGGTAATTCAGATGCTTATTTGATATTGTCGCTTATACAATCTTAAAGACATAACGAAGGAGCTTCCCGATGGTTCCTTGCATTCATAAAATGGGAAGCCCAACAAGAATATAACAACTAGCCCCACCATTGCAAATGTACATATCTTTGTAAGTCACTCCCACTCTTGATTTGAGAGAAATACAACCAAAAATATACCTATGATCCAGTTGTATCTCCAGCTAAGTCTTCGTCGTATTTCTATTCTCATTTTTTCGTGGTCCTCTTCACAAAGTGGTTCACTTAATAATTTCCGTAATAGTATACGTGCAACTTAGGAAACTATCCAGCTAACTTTTGGATTTGCTTCTGAAAGGTGTTCGAGCTTAGATTCCTCCATGTTATTCCGAAGTTGGTCAACAAGAAATGCTTTCAAAGAAATATCTTGGCCAACTTTAGCTAATAGCACCAATGCCCCAAAAAATATTTTAATATTTAGTTGTCGGGCCTCATACCATAGCATATCCAGTCCCTGCTCAGAAACAAAACAAATAACTTTACTTTAAAAGATTCATGAAAGATAATGGTGATGAAGATGATGACGACGAGGATTGGGGATGTACATTATTTGGATAAACAAAATATCCGAACCAAAATCTAATCCGAATGAGTATTTAATTTGATTTTTGGATAGCTTGGATTTGGAACTTCAAAATTTTGAATATTCGAAATACGAAAATCTTATAATCTTAATTTTGCCCTACTCGACTACCCATCAGACATATATTACTCATTAGATATTAGCTCATATATCCAATACTAATTACTAAGTCCTATATGCTTGGACTTGTTAATTTCTAAGATGACTTAGGCCTCATTTGTTTGCACTTAATGGAGGTCTGAATCTTAATCATTCATATCTTAACTATTAAGTATTTTTTTTACTTCACAATCACTTAATGGGTCTGAATTGATCTATATGATTAAGATCTATAACAAAGACTTAATTTCATTAAGATGCTATCATCCACATTCATTACTAGCTGCCGCCACCGCCTACAATTATAACCTACCACCTCCACCGACAATTATCCTCAATCATTCTCAATCATAGCCGCCACTACTACCACCACCCACAACAATTATCCTCAACCATAACCACACACTCACCCAACTCAACTACCTCCGCCAACCACCCAATCACCATCAATAACCATTAGTCGTCACCGCCTACCATTATAAACTACCACCACGCACCATCACAACCACAATCACTACCACCACGACACCACCCACCATTAATAACAATCACCGCTAACCATCTCTATCCTCAACCATAATCGTTATCGCTACCAAATCACCACTAGCTATATTAGTACATCTCTAGGCGGGTAGTTTCAATAGACACTTGGCTAAAGAAAGGAAGGAAGAAGCACTAATAGCAAGTAATAACAAGTAACCACAATACATTGTATGTAGAAAGTGAAATCTAAAATAGCAAAAGAGAGTATGAAAGAAGTATTAATAACAATACAAGATATATAGTGATAGCGAACTAAGGGCGTACAGATTGCAAGTAACAACAATACAAAATATGTGATAATAACAAACTAACAAAAATATCTTTTCAACATACATGATGCAAAAATTCCTCACCACTATGATGAGTCATTAGAGAATATATAATTGACACAGGTCCTTTAAAATGTGGTAGTTAAATTCTTTAAGGTAAGAACGGTTATTTATTAGTAATAGTCAGGACTTTTGAAATCTTTTCTCCAGAGACATGACTTATGGACTCCTGCATAACTATAACAATTAAAATTAAAATTAGAATTAAAAGAATGAGTGGGAGAAATGAGAAAAGAAGGAGAAAAAAAATAATTTGAAATCCTTGCTTAGGAGAGTGTTACGTCACCGGGACAAAGTCCCTTAATTATATAGATATATAGATATTTCTGTTGGTAAACAAAAATGATTTTTTAGAAATTTTTTATATTTTTTAGCCACTCCCAAATATGTGTGTGTGTGAGAGTGACATACGAATTTTTATGGACTAAAGTCTAGGACAAATTACTAAATTCAAGAAATGATTAGTCTAAATCAAGTTTAATCAATTAAGTACACCATGGATTTAAATTAAAATTTGATTTTATTTGGGTTCGTTTATTTAATTGGACTTTAAAATATGAGCCCCTTTCACTAGCCCGATGTCGAAATGGCTAAAATTACATCTTAACGCCCAAACAAATGCCACACTTCAAATTATATGACGTCAAGTCAAAAGAAGTGGCAAATAAAATTTTGTCACGTATCAAGCGACATGTCAAGTTAGTTGGACACTAAAAGCATGCCGATTAAGTGTAAATGATAGGTTCATAATTCAAATGGACTAATCAAATCACGGCAAAAGCTTTTGGCTTTATCACAATTTTGGTTAATTATATCCGGTTTGGCCATAAATTTTGGCAACTTATTTCTAAAAAAAATCGAAAATATTGTTTTTCATGAAATATGATCAGTTTTGAAAATAAATTTCAACTTCTCAAAAACTGGCTTAGGGCAATTTTCAGTTTTTGAGTGAAATTTTTTCTTTCACTCACAAAACTCCAACTTTTTCCAAATAAAATACATGTCAAAACCAACTTTAACTTCCAAATATTTTTTAGAGTTCTTTAAATGTACAGACTCGTGAGATGATGAAGAACATTTTGATATAAAAATTTCTGAGTTCCGAGACGCGGGCCCGGGGATCGGGTTTTGACCGATTTCGGGTTTTGAGCTAAAATTGGTATTTTTCAATTGGAATTCATTCCTTAATTATAATTTGATGATAAAGGTATGATCTTTATACATTTGGAGCACTCGAGAGTTAGATTCGAGAGGCAAGCGTATTGCGGAATAGTTTCTGGCTAGTTTGAGGTAAATAATATCTTTAAATCTTGTCCTGAGGGTATGAAACCCCAGACTCTGCACCCTTTCACGGGTTTTGGAATGCAAAAGTTGGAACTTTGGAAATATATTCCATATTTAGGCAACTATTGCGTTGCGAAATCGATTTTTAAGCATATGCTTAATACTATTGATATATATTTTGATATGATTTGGGTTGTAAGCCATATTTGGGGCCTAATGCCGATCTGTTTACCCCTTGAGGGTTGTTTTTTATTTTTCTCACTTGATATGTTATGATTTTCACTCAGTCTTTTCTTGATAATTGTTTTGACACTCAGAGTATTTTTGATACTATTTCTTGAAATTGAAACACTGTTTTTGGGTCGAGAACCCGGTATATTTATGGTCTGAAGGGCAAGTTGAGAGTGTCTGACTGAGTGAGGCTGCTAGCCTTTATTGTGAGGATGTTATTATATGAGTGAGGCTGCGGGCCTACATTATGAGTGATTTATGCCATGTTGTGGCTTGTTATAGCGCTTGGGCTGTAGGAGCCCCTCCGGAATCTGTACAAACCCCTAGTGAGCGCAGGTACCTAATGAGTGATATTGCCCGCAGGGGTGATACTGAGTGACTGTGAGGTTGCCTGATGGGCAGAGTGATTGTGAGGCTGCCTGATGGGCTAAGTGATTGTGAGGATTCTTGATGGGCTGATACTGAGTGACTGTGAGGATGCCGGATGGACTGATACTGAGTGACTGTGAGGATGCCTGATGGGCTATTATTGAGTGATGGTGAGGATGCCTGATGGGTAAATGTTATGAGAAATGATTTTGGCCCGAGGGGCAGGTTTACGATGATTTTACTGAGTTTTGAACTATGATTCACTTCGTCTTCAAACTGATTTTTACGGAGAGTTTCACTGAGACATATTGAAATTATACTTGTTTCAAAGGATTTCTGGAAATTGGTTTTTGAACTTATGTATTTGATGAATACTTATGGTGACTTGGTGATTTACTGTTTTTGTGAATTGGTGTATCTGTGCGGTGTGTTTCTTATTTCTCAGACTGTGATTTATTTTCATTACTACTGAGTTGGCGTACTCATCATTACTCCCCGAACCTTTGTGTGCAGATCCAGGTATTGATTCGGAGCAGTAGTCGTCTGAGTTCGTTATCAGCAGCTCACGGTATTTCGAGGTAGCTGTCCAGCGTCCACAACATCTCCATTTCCCTTCCTTATTTAGTTTTAGCTTTTCATTCCTAGACTTATTTGAAACAATTAGCAGAGTTAGTTTTACTTCGTAGATGCTCGTGACCATGTTGGCACCAGTCTTGGGAGGTTTTGTTTAGAGTTGTTTAGACTATTATTGGGGCGCTAATACTTAAAGAATTTATTTATTGCTATGTTTGCTGTTATTATTGAATTGTGAATTATTATTATAATATAACAAAAAGGGGTACTTATGTGATGGTTGGCTAGCCTAGTTCCACGATATGCGCCATCACGACCTGTTAGGATTTAGGGTCGTGACAAGTTGGTATCAGGGCTCTAGGTTACATAGGACTCAACGGTCATGAGTAGGTTTAGTAGAGTCTTGCGGATCGGTACAGAGACATATGTACTTATCTTCGAGAGGTTGCAGAACCCTTAGGAAACATTCCACATTCTTGAATTCTTATTGTGCAAATCCATTTATTCATCCAAAGGCGTAACTCTTTGAATTCCTTTCATGTATTCGAATGCGCACGCGAGCGCTTGGTATCAGTTGTGCGTCGACGGCTTGTGACTTCCATGGGTGAGATGTGATTTTTAACATGTTAATAATGGGCCATTCGGAAGGACTTGAGGCCCGATTTTGTTTGTGGCTTGAGTGTTAAGGTTTCATTTGGGTGGGCACATGTGTTGGGGGACTTATATGTCAGCTTGTGTCCTTATTAATGGAACTTTGTGACTAGATGACTACATGGTGAGTGTGATCGGATAGTTAGATGTATTCAGGTTATTTGATTGTGACCAAAATAAATTGGCGGGAGATGTGGTAAGAACCATTGATTATTTGACTTCTGTATTGAGTTAGAATATGGCTTCGAGTTATGAGTATTGAAGGACCTCCCATGTTGTTTAGATGTGGAGTGAAGTGGATCCTTCTGTTGTGTTATGAGTTCTGGGTGATGTCTTTTGAGCTGACCAATGCCTCAGCACCGTCTATGTATTTGATTGCCGGTGTATTCAACCGTGTTATAACTCCTTTGTTATTGTATTTATTGATGGCATCCTGCCGTACTCTCATAGACAGGGATATCATACTTGATGATGGTATTACAAGGATATAAGGAGGAGAAGCTTTGTGCGTAGTTCTCCAAGTGTGAATTGTTGGCTCAGTTCAGTAGCATTCTTGGGACACGTGGTGTCCAGTGAAGGTATCTATGTGGTCAGACGAGTGTGAGTAGAGTTTCCAGAAGCTCAAGAATTCCTTGGCTACAACTCCAGTGTTAGTGTTGCCATCAGCTTCAGGTTCTTATACCGCTTAATGGGATGTCTGGAGGGCAGGCATTAGTTGTGTACTAATGAAGGAAGGTATAGTGATTGCGTGATAGCTAAGATTTTTGGGGGTGTATAGGGAGATACCATTTTGAGGTTAAGCATGTAGGGGTATTTCTTGCAGGTTGTCCTGAGGTGTGTGACCCTTATGTTTATCTGTAGTAAGTTCTCTCTATCAGTAAATGATGTATGTGGTAAATTGAGTTAGATCGCTTGTGGGAGTTGGCATGACCATTACAATGGTGGATGCGAGTTTTGCATTTGATTTGAGTGTTAGATGGTTTGGGTCATATAATCTTATGGAGGATTTAGTTGAACCTCACCACCAGTATGGTGGCAGTGATAGTGTATGGGCATCGTGAGTTATTGTTTGTCTTGATCTTTGGCTTTGAGCCAAGTGGGGGAGTGCGCTAATGATAAGTTGATTACATGATTATGTGTTGTATTAGTTTCGGTTCGAGGTATGTTAGTGAATCAGTTATGACCTACAGAGGTGGAGTCTGGGAATGACTCGAGTGATGGAAATTTCTTCGATACAAGCTGTAATGTACTTTACAGGTAGTTGAATTCATTGAATGATGGAGTTGTACTGGTAAGTGTAGAGTGTGCAATGTATGATGTGCTTGTTGCTTCAAGGGTGTGGATCACTTTCCTAGTATGTGGATTGCAAGCGGGGTCATGCCGTTCTGTTTACTTGTTTAGTGTAATTGAAATAGCGTAGAGTAAATGACGTTCGAGAATGGTTCAGACGGATTCAAGGTTATATGTAGCAATCGAGGATCTTCAAGGTGTGAGAAGGGCTAGAACTGAGATTTACGAGGAAGGTGTCAAGGCTTGTGGTGTATTTGCATTATCATGGATTCTATCCATCAATATCAGGAAAGTGAAGGTAATGACTTCAAATTCGCAGGAAGTCTCTTTAGGGTAAGTCTTTCTAATATGGTGCATTTGGGGATAATTGAGGGAGTATTCAGCGGCTTATAAGCCTTAAACGGTATATTTTTATGCTCGGGTTTCGTGCGGTGCGTCGGGATTGAGAATTGCGGTATTATGGTAAGAAGAAGTATCAATCCGAAGGTAAGTCAGAAGGAACTTGGATAAATAGGACAACTTGGTAGTACGTAGGATCGGCATGATAAGGGATATGGTTAGTTCTTTGTGTGTTTATAAGGTAATGAGTTGTTACAGGTGTTTCTTAGCAATTTTCTTGGAATTTGGTGGCATGCGTAGCTTGGTTGAGTTAGAAGGATTCAGTCCTGACGGGTTGGTGTTGTACAAATGTGATTCGGGAGTTCTTGATGATTTCTACCACGGTTGGAGATGTATATTTCTATTGGCGTGAGGGCCATGTGATGTATAGTGATTTTGCTTCTAAATGAGATCAATGGAAAGTTCTTGGCTAGTTGGGTGCGTAGTTGTTTGGGGCTAGGAAGGGAGCATGAAATTCTCATATTTATCATAGGATTGCATGGCGTATGCGGTATTTTGTGTATAGTGGAGAGTGGCATATATGAGGTCACGATTCAGTTCTGGGAGGAAGGTCAGAACTGGCAGTTTCAGATGATTAGGTAAAGGATACCTCTATTGGGTGGCTGGGTGAGATTATACATTCATAAAGGACAATGTGTTTAAGGCAATGTGTTTGAGTAAGGGTGCATCATTGGTG